>JABCMJ010008442.1:0-10361 GCA_014822125.1 Arbutus unedo
TACACGAAGAATAAATTAAGTTTAAAATACAATTAGGTTGTGGGGGGGAAGGTGGGGAGATGTTAAGAATTTGCACAGATCAATGTAGGATTACACGAAGAATAAATTAAGTTTAAAATACAATTAGAAATCATGACACAAAATTTTCTACATGATTTTTTAGATGTACATGCAATTGAATACAATATTCACCGTTCATACTAGCTAGTTTTCACTATGAATCGAACAAATTCATCTGGTCTACATGGAATCAGAGGTGGTCCAAGGGAGCGGGGGAGGGGATTGGTGCTTCACCCAATGGGAGGACCGTTCTGATCTTAGATGTTATTTATTATTGATGTTTTCTTTAATTTCGATAATTACTGAAACAATTGTGAATTTTTGAGTTTTTCTAATGATGATTCGATGTTTAAAATTTCATTTGAGATTTTTATGAAACTTGAGGGGTCATAGTATGAATTAATTATATGTGGCTTTATAATCATGTTGAACCTTAATGTGCCACATTACAAACCTAAAATTTCATTGTCTACCTCTCTCTTTCACATTCACTCGCGTGGCTCTGATGTTGAATCTGACCGAACATCCATCTTTTGGATTCTCAAAGAACGGGAAGTAGGAAAGACAATCCAGGTAACAAGAGCTTCGAGTCGAGGCTATGGTTGATCACATTTACGAAAAATCGAAGGAGATCGCAAGATCTAGAGTTCGTGATTCGAGGTATGATTTTAGCTTATAATAACATATGATTAGGGAATGAACTCCAATTTAATAGGGATATAGCATATCATGTTAGCAACATTATTATTGAAGGACTCAAAGACTAAAAAATGTCTATAAGTTGGAAAAAAAAGGGACTAGTATGTAATTGATCTAAAACCAACACATTTTACAAATAGTCCAATTTAGGGAGTTCTATATATCTGATTTGGTTCATTCTAATTGGTGGTAAAATTTACCAGATTAATCTATGTCTTTGCCAAATTTGGGGTCATTCGAGATTTGTTGCATCTTAGGGGTCATTCCAAAATTTGGATCAAAATTTGCCTCAACCTGCAACATAATTTTTGTAGGGTTTCGATTCTTGGTCCAACTTTTAGGCTAGTTCTGTAACATCTCAAATTTGAACACATTAATTAAAAACAAAATATAGAAAAATTCAAACACACTTCATTTCATAAATTGAGAAAATACATTATTTGCGATTACAATTTAAGAAATACCATTGTAAAGTCATTCTAAAGGTGGTTTTCAAATCAAAAGGCTTTAAATCGAGATTTCAGAGCTCTAATCCTATATTAAGTAAGCCACGGTTGGACATGCTTTTCTTCTACGTTGATGTTGTCATTCACCTGCTCCTTCGATTCTTCATGTCCATTTTGGTACTTAGCGTGAAATGCTAGGAGCAAAGAAATATGCACCATGAGTTATGGGGCTCAATAAGTTACCATATCCTTATGTCCCAATGTATGCATGACAAGCTATGACATACATGATATGATAAGATATGAGTTGTTTAAACAGAAATGATCACACGTAAGTACGATAGTAAAGCAAATATAATAAAATGACGTGATATCCTCAAGTGTTTCTGTCAACTGAAAACAACAAGTATTATCCGTTTATTCAAATATCAGATTCATCAAAGTCCCTAATGTTATATATAAATCCTCAAATATTATCCAGAAGTCATCAATTTTAAATCTGTCGTGTCAATATCTCAAAATTTCGGTCATCGCAATGTTGCTTGCAATCAATCTTAGGTGGCTAATAGCATTGGTTGATATATGTGATAATTGCCACGTTATTATATCAAATTTGGGTCATCGCAACATTGCCCGTAATCAGTTAAGTGTTGCTAACAACATTGCCTGATATAAGTGATACTTGCAACATTATTTTATCAAACTCGGGATATCGCATTGTTATTTGTAATCAGTCAAGGGTCGCTAATAGTGTTGCCTGAAATACATGATAATTGGCACATTAGAAAAATAAGCATATCGGAGTTCAACGTTCACAACACTCAAGACACTAACAGCATCAACCAATAATCAAGCATATATATCAAGGTCTAACATTCTCAATAATGAAGACATCGATAGCATCAACAAATATCTATGATGATAATCACATCATAATATCATTAAGCATGTCAGAGTCTACCATTAACAATGACCAGGACACTGACAACATTACTAGCTATCCATCATCAAATCAACAAGTATGTCAAAGTCTATCATTTACAATGACCGGGCCGCTAACACCAAAACTAGTACACACATTGTATATCCAAAGATTTAGGTGATCAACTATAAAAGTCTAACCCCTAGGACTATGTTATCATGCATCAATGTTCGATTGTGTTCTTTCAGGGTTCCAAGTCCAAATTACAATTCTTACACTTTATATACGATCATGTGATTTCACGATATCAAATAACGATTGAAAAACATAAATGGCATATCAGATTTAATTATGGCACAAATAATAAAATGCACCTGTTCAAATGAATAAATATCTATGATTCAAAATAAACGTAGTGAATGTGTTTGATATCATGTGTTCATGATATAACTTGATAGAACTTTGTAAAATAACATAACATAAGGAGAAAATTAAATTGACAAAGTTCAAACATGTACATAATAATAGTGTGGGGTAAAGTTATGATGAAGAAAATTGGGAGCTTAAATTTTAGTTTACAGTATAATAGGGGTGACATTATAAAATTAGTTTCGGGGTCTAAAATATAATTTTTAATAGTTTAGTGTGAACTAGGGTTAAATTGTCATTATCGGAGTTTTGTTTAGGTTATGTAGTTTAACAATTCCATGGGGGTGAATGTGTAAATATAGTAATTAGGTTTAAATGTGTAATTAACATAAATTGAGGGTAGATGTGTGATTAACAATGAGTAAAGGTTAATGTGAGTTCTATAAAATTTGGGAATATCCAGTATTTATCATAGTCTAGGGTTTAATATGTAAATTAATCTAGCATATGGGTCACATATCTACGAAGAAATAATCTAGGGATAAAATTGTATATGTGTTGATGTGAAATTAAGATATTATGTGATTAAATGTAATTATTATAATTTGGGGGAGTTTATGTAATTAATTATGATCTAGGGTAAGAGCAAAATTACCAAGATCTAAGGTTATTTATGGAGAAAGCCTAAAAATGGGGTAAAAATGTAAATACGAGAAATTAAGGTGAGAATGTGATTTTCATTCAGTATGGGGACAAAGTTGTAATTTAATAAATTTAGGGACTTAAGTGTAATTTAATACTAGTAAGGGCAAATTTGTAATTTGTGAAGTTAGTGGCCACATTGTAAGTTTTAGGAATGCAAGGGTAGTTCTATAATTTATTCACAATAGGGCAGTTTTGTAATTTATTCACAAAGGGGCTAAACGATAATTTAGGAACATTTACATATATAAATTAAGAAATAAGATAACCTAAGGGCATAAGTGTAATTTGAACTAAAACGACCCATCAAGTCAAACTTTGACCCAACCCGTTAGTGAACCAGTTGGTCAACCGGTCAGCTACCCCTGCGACCAGTAGTTGCTGTAACTAAATTTTTCTTCTTGTTTCTTCCATGGATGCTCTGTGGAGCCTCAGGGATGTTGCAAAACATACGTTAGGACTAGAGTAAGGTGAACTTGCATTAAATTCGAAGTTTTGTCGAGTTTTGGGTGGGTTTGGTCATGAGTCGACATCTGTCAGCAGCGGCGATGCAGCTTCGTTTCTTTCTTCTTCTTCTTCTCTCTTTCTCTCAACTATCTTTGCCCCACCCCCTCTCTTTCGGTTGCATGCAAGTTGTGAAGAATGTGGTAGATTTGGGATAAAAAATGGATTCTCTCTCTCTCTCTCTCCTTCCCCCTCCCGAATGATATATGGAGGGAAAAGGAATGAGATGGACTTATATAAGAGGAGTTGATGGTAGGGGATTTGATGTGAGGGATGGTGGTGGAGTGGGGAGTGGGAGAGAGGGAAATGGAAGGAGTATGGCAATGGGTTGACAGGAGAATGGAGTGAGAGGTAGTTTGGCCAAAATCTAGGGGAGCTAGTAGAGTGGTAAGGTGGTTTGGTGAAAAAGTTTGGAGGAGGGGGGGGGGGGGGTGTTATGGTATGGAATATATATACACACACACACACACTCACACACACACACACACATACATACATACATACATAAATATATAAAAAATATCCATAATACACATCCATAATATACAAGTACAAGATGTATTATGCATGCAACATGTATGCATATGTAAGGCGAAAGTATGCATACAAACGAGATACAAACGACAATGTGCACGGCAAAATTATTTCATATGAGGAAATATATTTTAATGTGCGAAGTTTTTAATATAAAGAATTTAAATGATTTATTTCAATTTTTTAATATTTTTTAATAATCTAGGTGCTTGCAACCATAATGCGTACGGGTAACGTTTCACCGTTCTCATGTAGATTCTTCGGCGTACAATGATGTTAATAAAGTGACTTTCTGTTGTTAGTCTCACTTCTATTGATGTGTCCCTTGTAAATTGCGCTCTCGAGTTAAGTGTTAGATACTTTCTCGTCGTAGGTACGTGGAATATGTTCGGCTTTTGATGAGTGATGGTAGTAGTGTTGTATTCTCAATGGCTCTGGTTTCAAAAGTTAAAAATTTCGTCCTTGTGTTGATGTTGCTCTAGGTATGCCCTATCAATAAGTCCAAGGCTGCGATTCCGGTAGTTCCCGTACTTTGATACTTTGCCCGAAGAATATCACATACCTTGAAGGAATGTCGCAATACTTGTCACCATCCGAAGGATTTGAATAATCATGTTCCTTGAATGAATGATAAGGTTCGAGATTTTAGATACTATTTGTGAGATGGGCAAATCTTTCTTAACAGATGTAAGAAAAAATTTCAACCGAATTTCAAAAATGGCTCAAGGTATAAAGATTTAAATAGGTATGAGATCGACCAGCAAAAGTGTCGCTGATGCGGTAGCCAAATCAATATTTAATAATGAAACTGATGCTTGTCTTAAAAGTATAGAGAACTAGTATAGTATGCAAGACAGAGTATCAATCTACAAAGAACAACAAGAAGGTGGATTAGGAAACATATAGTTGTAGCGTTTCGGATGCTAACTTTTGAGTTGATTTGGTTTGAGATCTAAAACTGCAATTGAACTAAAATAGAAAACTAATGAATTAAGAAAGTAGGGTAGATCTGTAAAATCTTTCCATCTTAGATTTTAGGTAACAATAGCTTCTCCTTTTATAACTTTATCGAGGATTCAGTCCAGATAATCTCGATCGAAAAATTATTCGATGAAAGTAGTTTGATTCTCTTATTCAATAAAATTAAGTCAAACCATAAGAAGACATCGACCCAAGTATCAAACGTACTAAATTAATGGCAACAATTTTTCAAGAATATAAACAATTGTTTGGTTCAAAAAGTAAGAACTTGAATCAAGTTGAATAAATGGTGACAAAATATGAGAAGATGTTGAGACCATAGATCATAGGATGACTTCATTCTCGGATCTTGTCTAGAGAATTTAGCCTATCATATTTAAGACAAAAATTAAATAATGAATTAAAAACATCTTACCAAAATTGACTTATAAATAAATCTCAACAATCTTACTTGAAACTTGAACGAAGACTTGAATTAATGGACCGAAACTTGAGAACTTGAAGTAATAAAATTGCTGGAAGAATAAAAATCTAATAGAAAACTATTGCTAAAGATTGAATTGAATGTTTAGATCTAAGCCTCTTAGGTCTTTAAATAGGAAAGATCTAGGAGAAAAATTAGGAAAGAATTATCTAATTCTAATGAAAAATAAATTATAGAATTAAAATAGAATAAAAAAATAAAAAGACAATAGAATTTGAAGTCCGGCGCGCAAGCCTGATCGGTCAGGCTTCACCTTTGACGGTCACATGAAGCTATTGTATTTCTTTTGACAAGCAAGCCTGGCCAGTCATAGCTCATGCGTGATTGGTCACCTAGGGCTACTGACTTTTTTGGTTAGTTTGGCCTGACTGGTCACCCTTTTGGCTTGATACGCGTGACTGGTCACGCTCCTTTGTGTTGACATTTCTTTCTCTTTTGACCAATCATGTCATGAATGACTTTTTATCTTGACTTCTTCAATTTTCTTCACGTTTTGCATTACCCTTGGCCTCAGCATTCCTTCCAATCGCACTTCCATCTTTCCTCGGGTGTTGGGATCCTTTTCAGCACTTGGAGTTCATGATTTCATTGCGAAACACCTTTTTATTCATAGAAAGTTTGAAATTGGACAAAAGTTATCTGACGTGCATTATTCGATAAAATTAACATTTAAATACTGCACACACACTTAATAGGAAAATGTTGGGTCATTATACAAGGTGTAGTATGGCCTCAACACACGCCCCCAACTTGAAGGTTACTAGTCCCTAGCAACGAAAACACTAAGACAAAGATGAGTACGACCTTCCTCGTTTTGATCACAGAATTCATCATTAAAACATTTATGAGAATTCGGGAGTGTGATGATTCCAAAATTAGGTGTGCTACTAAACAAATTATCCGTTTCAAATTTAACTATTCCAAATCATTTGGTTTAACGAATGCATGTTTGTCACAACCTATGTAATTTTGACTTCAAACCTCACCAGAACTCTCGAAAAGAAATTGGATTAATTGTACGTCAATCCCAACAATGCACACACAAGATATTCAAGGAGTTTAAGTGTGACTACTCCACGATGTGAGAAAAAAAATGTAAATGGAACATGCCATGCTAGTTCATGCAAACACAATGCCGCAATTATTCTAAATTTCGTGTCACACATGGGATCAAGTATAGGACTTTTAGCACATGGGATCAAGCGTAGGAATTTTTAGCTTATAATGACCTTGGGTTGTTCAAGAAAATTGGTAAATGAAGTTGGTGAAGGCTGTAAATTGGCTAATGGGTAACTACCCCAGTCGCTGTCACCAATCCAAAATCAACAAAATTTTATCTTAAATGAACAACTACTACCACCAAAAACAGCATCCATCCATATATAGATCATAAAATTTTTAAAGCAAAACATCTTAAATATGTCATGTACCAACCATCTAACAGAAATCAAGATAACACCAGAAAATCATACTAACTACCACTTTGTAAATTCAAAAACTATACCAATGAATCAGAAAGCGGATAAGACCAATATTTGTTTCAACAAAAATAGGAATACTCATATGTCAACCCATCCCCATGGCTCAGAATCTCTCGGTGCAGAACTCAATACTTCTACTAAACCCTTGCCCTTATCACTGACTTGCGATGCTATCTCCGGTCTTTCCCCATATTCTTTGGATAACAAAAAATGTAGCATCTGTCGGATCACTCCCTACTCAATCCTAAATTCTTCTAATTCCTTTCAAACTTTTGTCTTGAACTTTGCATTCTCCTTCCTCCTTTCATCAATGTTAGCCCCTAGGATGGCTTGATTATGTACGATTCCGGCTATACGGTGAGCCATGACCTGAGAGGTCAAAACCAACTCCCTAAGTGGTCCCCCTTGAGGGTTAGGTGGTGTAGAGGATGTGGCTATTGGCTCGGGAATATTGGGGTGAGAATCAGGAGGTGGTGGTGGTAAAATCTGTGGTGGTGGTGGTGGAATATGGAGAGGAGGTGTTATTGAAGATCCAATCGGTGGTGGTGGTAGTTGGTTTAATGTTTGACTCGGGTCTAGTGCTGTAGTGGTGATTTTTCTAGGTGAAATTTTATTGGCTAACTGAATTTGAAGCTTTAGCTATCGGTCTGAGCTTTCCTTGGGTGAGTTTTTTTCACGTCCTCGTTTTTCAATATATTATTATAACCATTTATCATAAATAAAATCTCACGACGCTCAATAAGCAACCAAATATTTCAAATCGTTTCGTTGTACATGATACCATCAAAAGTACTTGCATAAATGTGGGCAAATACCTAGCCCATTACATACATGAAAATAAATTATCAAAATTAAACATTAACTTTTCTTATCAAACACAAGAAATAATTCGAGGATAACTTAGTTTACATTTTTCAAAAGTCATTTTCCATATGTTGAATATTTTCTATCAAATTTTCGAAACATGTATCCTACCACGTATCACTCGAGTTTCATGCAAAACGTCTGGAACATCACCTGTAAAATAATAGGGTGAGCTACATAGCCCAGTAGGAATGTTTGCACCTAGGCCATGTGACTATGATTTGAAATGACATAAAATATGATCAATAAATAATAAACAAGTATGAGCTTATAGGAATCACAAGATAATCATAAACGACACATTCAACCATCTTACAACACCGTTCCGTTAATTCTGTCAGCCATTTCTCAATACCAATGATTCTCTATTAACTATTTCACGATACTAGGTCATTTTTCATTGACCGTTATATTGTACCAGTACATTAGTCATAACACAACTCATGCTTATCTATTGTCAATTCAACCCTCATATCCTTACGTACGCACATATAGTTATCCCTCACATTTCACGTCTCATAAGTATATTTATGTCCTTCATCAAGTATCAAATCATCATACCTCAATTTAACAAAGTTACCCAAAACACTCATAATTTGTCCAAACTCTCAATAATCTATGACATTGACTTTGTATCTAATGAACTATTTGATCGATACCCAACTCACACAAGTCATTTTTGTTTTCCTCATAGTAGTTTATTCGTAATCGTTATCACCTCACCCGATTGTAGCTAACCATAACATCGTCATTCCTGACACTCTCCCGGAGGAGACAGTACACCACCTCATTTCCTAGCACGCTCCATAGGAGGCTATCAATATCATTCATAATCCCTCATTTCATTTAATTCATACCATGACTTACATTATCATCAACATATTATCATTAAGTCTCAAGTTGTTATACCTCATTTTCACTCTAATGGGACCAATTCATGTCATTCCTAATACTCACATGAAGGGACCTAGTACCCTCTTCTCATATCCGAAGGAACCCGGTATATTTTCACGCCACATTCTTAGAATTCCTGAGAGAGAATCTAGTTCAATACTCACATACATCACGTGTCTCTTAATGGTCATCTCATATCGTGCCGGTATCCACACTTGTCACGTGTTACATAACTATCGCCTAGTTCTATTTACACAACATAGACCATATATTCCATAACTCCCCTCATATGTAATCTATCATTTTCATTTTACGACATATCAAAATGACTGTCTATATTCCATCACGAGGCATCATACGATCTTCATTTACAATATGTCATAGAGTTCTACGCAATTCTAACAGTAAATGAAAAGTTAACAAACACCTTAGTGTGTACAGGAAACAAACAATAGAGGCAGGTGAATTGTCCTCTTTCAACGTGTCATTCACCAATCACTGCACGTCATTTCAATGCCAAAGCATCCCGATGTATTTAGCGGTCATTACCCTTCATCTTAGTGTTATATCTCACTTGTGTTAATCTTAATCATCACGTGAAAACATTACTTCATAATTCAATGGTTCTCATGACCAGTTCTGGGCCCACATTTCATGTCTCCTGTCCATCTTCACTCCTAACCCTCACTCAATAGTGGCTAGACGAACCATATTATTAGCACAATTTCCCAAGGGAACTAGGGAAAAGGATCTCATGCGTTTCATTCAATTTCAATAATCTACACTAGCACAAAACACGAAGGTGGCCCAACAAAATATATTATCTTACTAACACGATTCTATTGGAAAGCTAGCCAACTTTCATTAACCATTACATTGTTTTGTATGTTCCATTCAAACTCATTCGTCATTGACGGCACCTCACCCAAAGGTGGCCAAATAAGATATATTGTCTTGCTAGCACATTTCCTCGGAAACCTAGACAAGTTTCATAATTGGCACCACTCCCCATGAAGACTATTATAATTTATTTATTTTTGTTTATCACTAGCACGTCTCCTCACGGAGGCTAGACCACAATTCATCAATCACTAGCACATCTGCTCACAGAAGCTAGACCAAAATGTATTGTGTCGAATGCATGAGAGATTACAAGTTCATGACACAACCCATACGGTTATGGTTATCAAACTAACATTCATTATTCACAAAGTCCAAAATGCGATTCAACTAAATTCATAGGTAACTCGATCTTAGGAAGAGATTATCCATGCAAGACATGAAAGATTAAATGGATACCAAAACTCGACACTCGAATCTCAAATCCAAAGTTTACTCAATATGGAGAAATATTGAACAAAATCCTCACAATGATCAAAATGGATAAATATGGGCCAATACGCGTAGAATATTCATAAATC
>JABCMJ010008442.1:10410-48419 GCA_014822125.1 Arbutus unedo
TTAAAGTTGGGGTTTGATGGGGAAGAAGACCCCTAGAGAGAGAGAGAGAGAGAGAGAGAGAGAGAGAGAGAGAGAGAGAAAAGCCCTTTTGAAAAAGTTAGATCTATTTTCCAAAAAATCTATTTTTTCCTTTAAAAACGCACGTCCAGATCTGACCGGATGGTCCAAAATCTGACCGGTTAGGTTTTTCCACTGACTTGAAATTTTTAAAATTTCAGGCTAAATTTTAAATTTGATCGGAACACCTGACTGGATGGTCCAAAATTTGACTGGATGGTTTCCAAACCTTCCAAACCTGACTGGATGATTTTCTAAACCTGACTTGATGATTTCTAAACCTAATTGGATGGTTTCCAAACTTGAGTTGATGGTTCTAAGGCCTGACCCGATGGTTTTTCACCCCTCATTCAATTCCCACATCACCTCACCCATACTGAATCATCCAATTCATGTAATACCTTTCAATACGAAGTCATGAATGACATTCCGATTATATAATAAAAAAAAAATTCTGGGCCTTTACAGTTTTTCTCTCGGTGGTAACTGGACACTAACATCTCTAGAAAGTTGGGTGACCAAATTGAGAAATATCATGTTAGCGTTAGGTTGGGATTCGTGTCTAAGGCAATGCATCTCATTGATAATGAACTCTCCGAAATTTATTGGTTGAACATTTTTCACTGCATGTAGGAGACAAATTCCTTTCTGTTTCGGCTCTTTCTCGCTCCCAAGTGGCTAGAGGTTGTATTGGATTACTTTATTCAACATTTGGCACTCGTTTGTCAACTTACCCATAGTAAAATCTCCGTCAAAACCCTCAACATCCGTCACTAGACCATGCATATGATTTATAATCGAATTCTGCCTTGGACACTATTTCACAGGGAATTATAGCAGTTTGGGTGGAGGTGCCTCACAACCTAAGAATTGGTCAACCAGGGCCGACGTGATCTCAACCTTTACTCTTCTTACTTTTGACTCAACCCGAATCCTAGGTGTATTTTTTCCTAAGATCTCCATGTTTTGTAAAATTCCTCTACTATCTCCCTTGAATACCCCTCATAATTTTGAAGAAATTGTAAGAGCTTGTGTTTTATGATGGTGGAGACAGCGGGGTGGATCACTTCTAGCTTTAATGCTCGTTGACTGATGATCGATTTTTTTCACTTTTTTCTCCCAAAGTTGTTATTCCTTTTCTCTTTCCTTCTCTTTCTGCTTCCTCAATTCATATCAGGCCAACCCAGTTTTTGTTTTCTTAAATGGGTGTCCAATGGGCCCCACACCTGCTTTTTGTTTATCTTCAGGTTTTGGTTTTTGGGCAATACTTTTATGATGAGGCATGTTGGGGTGAGGGTCTATCCACAATCAACACAAAGCAGGAGTGTTGGTTCAACTAATTAATGGTAGTCACTGGTTATCCCAAAATAGTACAATGATTTTCAAACCATCCAATTTTTTTCAACCAACAACAGTAGATGTTAAGCTTATCAAAGCATCGTAATCAACCAATGGCAGAACATTTTTTTAGAATGCTGGCTCGTACAGATCTAAACCCAGAAATTAGTACTCTTAGCCAAATTTTGAAATTCAGACTAAGAATTATCACACATTATTCAGCAAGAAATGGAAGGCCACACCTAGTGGCCCTTTACAACTACGAATGACTTGATAACCAGCACACCCAACCTCAAAAGAGAATAATCACAATACTCAATTTTTGAACAAATCAGTTACCTATATATTCGCCAACTGTCTTCCATTTTAGGGCTACAGTTGAAGGGTTGAAAGTTGGAGAAGATAGGGTATGAATTGAAATTGATTTGAGAGCTTCATGAGTCATAAATGGCAAATGCCTCCTTGGAAATTGTACTTCCTCTTCTCTCAGTCGCGATTTAGGGTTTTTGGAATTTGGGGATGGTCGGTTTCAACCTTTGATGGAGTGGATTCAAGATTCAGATGGTGTAATAGAGCTTGAGTGTGGTGGTTATGGGGTTCTCTTGATTGGGTTCTCTCTTTCCACTCTATTGCAATGAGTGCTGAAGAAGAATGGGCGCCTTTGTATATTACCACGAAAAATAGTTTTTTAAAACCCTCTGGCCAAAAATAGCATGACCGGTCACCGTGACCTACTGGAAAATTTTGCAACATGGCCTGACCAGTCACAGAGCTTGCGTGACAGGTCACTGCAACTTACTCGAAACTTTTGCATCACATGCCTAACCTGTCACGGGTTAGCGTGACTGGTCACCCCAAGTTACTACCTCAAAACTCACTCATGTCCTGACCGGTCACCAACTGTGCATGACTGGCCATTTGTAGCCACTAGAATAATTTTGAACAATAGGCCTGACCGATCAGCCTTAACCGTGACTGGTCACTAAGACCTACTGGATTTTCTCAACTTTGGCCTGACCTGATGTTGTGACTGGTCAGGCTTATCCTTTCTCCTTTAATATTGATATGAGTCATACTTTTTCACACGAATTCATAAACAACTACCCTTATATCATCCAGTTCCCTAGGTTTTGAACAATTTGATTCGGACTTTGGCTCAATTTTCATGGTCTAAGTGACTCGTATGTGGTTTGATCAAAGAAAAACGGCCTAGTATCACTTTCCACGTGTTCCACAGATTATTGAACGATGCATGCAAATGTCAACACAAGTAAGATATGACATTTATGGAGATCAAGAAATGAAGAGTTCAAATTTTTTCAATTGGATGCTGCACATAATCTTCATGTACACAGATCACTTGGTCCACATGCATGTGTTAATCTCGTGTTGTTTTGGAGCAATTCAGTCTTCCATGAATGAGACGAATTCAACACATTGATCTTATACGTGCATGACTCTCATTCCTATGTTCGGTACATGCATGTTGATTCCTGATGTATACAAGGGAAGCTTGACTCATAAGAACACTAATTTGTTTTTAAATTTGAAGTAGAATTGAAACAAAAATGACAGTTAGGCCTAACATAGGGAATAGTTGCTTCTCCATAACTTGAATTGTGCAATGTCCTCATTGCATAAAGATGGAATGATAGTACCTGCACCGTGGATTGTAAGGAAGGTAGACCCCCCAATTTGAGCCATGAAACCTACAAGTGTTAGGCCCAACAACAAGAAATATTGCCACAACTTTGTTCACGCAAAAGGCACGGGTACTACTTTGTCTCTCTGTCCAAAGACTGTGGTTCCCTACTCGGTTGAAGGACAGTATGCAGAAAGTTCAACAATATCTTGAGAAGAGGCGTCATCATCTAATAGGCCACCACTCCCTTTGGGTTTGACCCAAATTTCTTACCCATCACTCCACTTTGAAACAATCTCCATAGAGTGCAACACTAAAGCCTGATGGTTCAGACAAATTTCTCGTTGTTTGATGTTCCTGCCATTAGACCCAACCTCCTAGGTACTCCATACATAGCTACGAAACGGGTGACTATACTAGACCAACAGACGCCGTTCGAGCATGATGAACACTAGAAGTATCTTAAACTTTGTGGATTTATAGTCTCCTAGACTTCTTGAAAGCTCATTGATCCAAATAGACAGGATCAACCAATTCTTTCTCAGACTCTTCCTCAGCAAAGTTTTCCATAAAAGGTTTCACCTTAAAGCAATTCCTGTTCTTCGAGTTCTCAACTTCAATCGCTCTATAAGGGAAGATGATTTTCACTAAGGGCTGACCCATCGAGGTCTCAACTTGCCCGGAAAAAGATGAAGCCAAGAATTATAGAGTAACATTTTCTAGACAGGAACGAAGGTCTTCCTAACAATTTTGTTATCATGAAAGGCCTTGACCTTGGATTTATAAATGTGAGCGTTGTTGTAAGCGTCGTGTCGGATCTCTTCGAGTTCATCCAATTGGAGTTTTCAGTGGGCACCAGCTTGGGGCATGCAAAAGTTCAACTGTTTAATAGCCCAATAGGCCCGGTATTCCATCTCCACTGGTAAGTGACAAACCTTTCCATAAACCAATCGATACCAGTTATGTCAGTGCCCTTGTGGTGCAGAAAAATTCTGATTTGGGCTCTGAAACTAATTTTAAAAATTTGGTGGCCCTTGAGTCAAAGATCTCGATGGTCCTATAGTGGGCCCAACCAGTTCATTTTATTGCTAGTTGAAGTTCGGGTGATTCTTCCGTCCTGGGTTATAAGCATTGGATGCAAGAGAGGTATTCGGCTTTTGCCCTTGATGTAGGGCATTTACTTCAACAGGATCAGAACCATGCAATACCTCTTTGAAAGTAGGTATAGTGGGGCATCCTACTCAAGAGTGCCCCACTAAATCACATATTACACACAAGTCACTTGGTAGAGATATAGAAGAGATCTCGCTAACCTTATTAATTTCTAATTTATCCATTTTTCTGGCCAATAAGTCAAGCTTTCTGCTGATATCATCCTCTTCTCTTAGTACATATTTTTTAGGGGTAGTTTAGGCAGACAAAGACTATTTATAGGTGCGATAATGGGGATCTGTGTAATTCCATGATTTATTAGTTGTTGCCAAACTATCCAAGTAATCCAACGCGTCTGCCAGTTGCTAATTCAGAAAATTCGCGTTACACATCATGTTTATAAATTGGCAATTGTGTTCAGAGTTATTTTAGTAAAAGAAAGCAACCAATTGCCAGTCATCATAACCGTGATGTGGAATGGCTAACAAATATTCCTTAAACCGTTCCCAACATTCACAAAAAGTCTCATTGGGTCTCTCAGAAAAGTTTTGAATTTGTTTCTTTAAAGCGGTGGTTCGATGCATTGGGAAAAAACACTTTAAAACGAAAGTAGTAAGCCAACTTTTGACTTTGGCTTTTAGTTAAAACGAAAAAGTCTCATCCTGGTCATCTCGACCTATGCTGCATTGTTAGTAAAAGTACTAATCACCTCTTCAAAGTCATGGATGTGGCGATAAAAATGTTTAGAGTCGATTCCGTGAAGCGTGAAAAGTATAGGCAGCATATTTGGTTTAATGTGAAAAATATTATTAATCGGCAGATCTTCAGAAAAATTAAAGTACGAGGGTGTGGTGATGCGAGTCGGGTGTAGATACTTCCGCATGGTCTGTGGTAGTGGCGGTTGTTGCTTGAACATCATCGGTCCCATTGTTGGCAGCCATCGCGTTATTGGGTAGATTTTCGATTTTAACCAGTCGATTCGTGTGATCGTGAGTGTAAACACTCATACACAAAATCACTCCCCAATAAAGTAATAGAAAATAAAAGAAAAATTAAGAACTGCAAGTTAAGTACCTTGCCTTGGCTGTTCTCCCGGCAATGGCGCCAAAAATATGTTTGATCTGCAAAAGTGTCACTAATGCGCCAACCAAATTAATATATAATAATGAAACTGATCATTGTCTCAAAAATATAGAGAACCAGTATAGTAAGAAAGGCAGAGTATTGATCCATGTAGAACAGTAGGAAGGTGGATTATGAAGCTTGTAGTTGTAGCGTTTCAAACGCTAACCTTTGAGTTGATTTGGTTTGAGATCTAAAACTCCAACTAAACTAAAATAGAAACTAATAAATTAAGAAAGTAGGCTAGATCCGTAGAATTCTTCCATCCTAGATTTTTGGTAACAATATCTTCTCCTTTTATTACTCAAGTGAGGATTCAGGCAAATCTCGATTGGAAGATCATTTGATGAAAAGTAGTTTGATTCTAAGGATGTATTTAGAATTGATTCTCATTCAATAAAATTAAGTCAAATCATAAGAGGACATTGACCCAAGTATCAGTCGTATCAAATTAATGGCAACGATTGATCAAGAGTATGACACTCCTTATTTGATTCGAAAGGTATGAACTTGAATCATGTTGAATAAACGGTGAAAAAATATGAGAAGATGTTGAGATCATAAATCATAGGATGAAATTCATCCTCAGATCTTGCCTAGAGAATTTAGCCTATCATATTTAAGACAAAAATTAAATAATGAATTGAAAACATCTTACCAAAATTGACTTATAAATAAATCCCAACAATCTTACTTGAAACTTGAATGAAGACTTGAATTAATGGAACAAAGCATGAGAACTTAAAGTAATAAAACTGCTGAAAATTTATTACTGGAACAATGAAAATCCAATAGAAAATGATTGCTAAAGATTGAATTCAATGTTTAGACCTGAGCCTCCTATGCCTTTAAATAGGAAAAATCTAGGAGAAAAAATTTGGAAAGAGTTAACTAATTCTAATGAAAAACAAATTATAGAATTGAAATAGAATAAAAAAATAAAAAGACAATAAAATTTGAAGTCGTGCACGCAAGCCTAACCGGTCAGGCTTCATCTCTAGCAGGTCACATGAAGCTACTGGAATTCTTTTGCCAAACAAGCCTGATCGGTCACAGATCATGCGTGATTGGTCACCCGAGTCTACTGAATTTTTTGGTTGGTTTGGCTTGATTGGTCACCCTTTTGGCTTGGTAAACATGACTAGTCACGCTCCCTTGTGTTGACATTTCTTTCTCTTTTGACCAGTCATACCATGAATGACTTTTTATCTTGACTTCTTCAATTGTCTTCGCGTTTCGCATTACCCTCGGTCTCGGTGCTCCTTCCAATCATACTTCCATCATTCCTCGAGTGTTGGGATCTTTTTCGGCACTCAGAGATCACGATTTCATTACCAAAACACCTTTTTATTCATAGAAAATATGAAATTGGACAAAAGATACCTGACGTGCATTATTCAATAAAATTGACATCTGAATACTACACGTACACCCAATAGGAACATGTTGGGCCATTATACAAGGTGTGTTATAGCCTCAACAGTATAATTGAATTTATCCAAAGTCAAAGGATTGAACATCTTCAAATAAGGGACATCACATCGGCTACAATGATTCAAAGTTTAATGGTTGATAAAAGAAAGCACTTGTACTAAATTTTCAAAGAAGATCTGTTACGTGAAAATGAACTCGTCTATGATAATGGCTTAGAGAAAATTATGAATGTAGGTGGTGGGAACTAATCTAGATAATAGCACTAAAAATATGTTAGCTAAACACGTTTCAAAACGAGCATCTAAGTATGGTTACCTGAATGAGGTTGTAGGTATCTTGATGTAGATATGGTTGTCATGGAAAGAATCTTGTGTGTAAGAAGTTTTAAGAGAATTTGAAACCAAAATGATTTTTGAAGGTACATTCTCAAGAAGAGGGAGTGTCACAAGGATTTTGGCCTGAGAAATTGCTGTTGGCCTTGTAGGGATATCGAACATCAATTCAAACACTAACTGGGGCAATACCTTATTCTTTGGTTATGGGACAGAGGTTGTGCTGCCAATTGAACTCAAAATCTTGTTCTTGAGAGTCATTGTTGAATACAGAGTACGAGAAGCGGAAAGGATTAGCAGACGGTTCAAAGAATTGATGATGTTTGACAAAAGAAGACAAAGGGCCTTATACCATGTTCAGAGTTGTAAGCACATAATTGCTTGCACATTAATTCAACAAAAAAGTTAAGTCCTGAAACATGACAGAAGGAGATATATACTCAAAGAAATCAGAGCACCCATTCATGATCTGATAGAAAAGTCCAAACCTAGTTTGGCCAGACTTTACATCATTAAAACTATCTTGCTTGGAGGAGTAGTACACATTATGGACTTAGATAGAAACAAATTTTCTGCCTTAATCAATCTAGACCAGGTCAAGAGGAACTATCCTTGGGAGAAGCTCGCTACGTTGAAAATCTCAAGGGCAAGATACTTATGCAAAAATTAGAGTAAAGATGCCTGTTGGGAATGTAACCAGCAAAAGCATCCCAAGCAAAGTGAAGGGCTTTGAACAAAAGAGCTCACTAGATCAAAAATCCAAAAGAGCAATGTTCGGCAAAATTAAGAGTAACAAAAGGAGAATGTTGACACCTGAGCGAGCTGCAGCCTCGCTTTAATCCCAAAATTGCCCAAAACGAATGACATCCAAAAAGATTATAGAGTTTATATTGAATGGTTTCCTCAAGTTTTAATTCGTTATTTTGTTATCTGAACATTGTTCTTGTTTGCATGGAATAAATGGGTAAATTTAATGTTCACATTTCGGCGTACAAAAAACTTTGATGAAGAATTAGCTATTTGTGCCATTGTTGGATAGACATGTTAAGGATTACAATACACATTTTTTAGGAATGAAATAAGTGATCATTTATGAAAATGCTACAATACAAATTCTTGTTTAAATTAGTAGATAGCCACCCCTTGGAACGACTTGAATTCATAATATTTTGTTTAAAAATTTATATTATTAGTATCAAATTCATATCTTCTATATAAAATTCATAATATTTGGACATGCCTTCATATTTAATTTTGAATTAATAACATTTGTATGTGATGAACTTTTGTCTTAGTTTTATTAATTTTTTTAAAAAATACTATAAATTTGTAAGCATGTGTTATGGATCTTTATACAAATGTAATCATTTCATAAAAATAGAAAATCTTATGAATGCAAGCGGTTCAAGAGTGCATACCGTACAAGCCAAATATGGATGTTTATTGTAGCCAGGGGCGGAGCCACCTTAGGGCTAAGGTGGGCTCTAGCCCGGGGTAAAAAAAAAATATTCTTCTTTATTATATGTAAAATTTAGTTAAAATAATTTTAGTCCCCCTATTACGTGCAATTCAATTCATTTTCAACCCGATTCAAAATGTAGTCCAGGGTAAAATAAATTTCTGGTTCCGCCATTGATTGTAGCATTAATTTTCCATACTATAATGTTGGAATGTTGGGACCTATCCACCTAACATTTTAAGTTTTTGGGTCAGATATAAAGTTTCTACATGATATTAGAGGGGAACTCATTCCATTCTATACAAATTTACAGCCCACAATGCACGATGAAAGACCTTAACTAAAAGGCTGCACAATGATGGATCCAAATGAGTTTACACGTGAGAAGTGATTTAAAGGAATACAAATATCACACATTACTTGGGAATAGAAAATTGATGAATTAATATATTAATGTAGAACATCTCCACCTAATTCCTCAAGTTTTTGTGTTAGATATAGAACGTTTACAAGATATTATTGTTTTTTATGCCGTGATTCAATTGCTGGCTATTAGGCATTGACAATATTGTTGGTTTCTCAGCTGATGTGATTTTTTTAAGGTTAAATTGCCTTCTCCTTGTTGGAAATGTTATGTCATGAAAGAGTCGTATAGAGTATTGTATCTTGCTCCGCTATGTAGGTGAAAGTGATATCTCAGCTTGAAGCTATGAAGGCTCAACATATAAGATTTCAAGAACTATATGTAATGCACATGTGTAATCCTGTAGACATTATGTTTGTGATTCTGGTGGGGTCAAATTTATGAAACTAAATTCTGGTGGGGTTGTTTGTTAGAAATCATAGATGCTCGTATATATTTTGATACCCGATGGGAGTATCTGGTCTCACTTATATCCGCGATAATTTATGAAGTTATATTTTGTTGCTCGAACATAATATTTCAGGGATAATTTTATCTCTTTTAGACCGAGATCATAATTTGGTCACTTAATCATCTCTCCATAATAATCTGTCATTTTATAATAGTTCCCGTCTTACATATCTCACATATCTGTTCTTTTGTTTCGACTGTTAACAAACGCAAGATCAACAATGAGAGATGGGCATTGCGATTTCATATGCTAACTTACGTACCTTTCGTTTTGGACAGCTAAGATAAATATAAATGAATACCTGTTTGATTGATTATTTTCATGAGTACATTGATACGAATAACATGTTAGACGATCATTTAACTAAATAGTTTAGACCAATTGAATCTGCTAATTAGCCACATTTAGCTTACGTGCGCCTTGTAATTTTTTGGATGTACTTGGTTAATGTGTGGCCTAATTTGATATCAAGGGTAAGCAAATTGTACTAGCAATTATTAACTTGTCCTCACTTGAATTACAGAGTCGAATATGCGTATCAGATAACTGTATTTATCACTTTCTTGCCTCAACCAAGAGTACATTTTGTATAATTGCCAATAAGTATGAACATAAAGAGTCAACTCGGAAAATAAAGTTGGAAACAATAAAAACTAACTCCAATTAAAGATAGTAACACTACTAACAAGTAACAAGACTGAAAGAGGTAAAATTTGGTTAACCTAATTATAGTTTTATCGAACAAATAGGCAAGAAGCGAGCTCAACAACACTGTGCTCCTATGCACGAGCATGTTGCAGAGCAAAGAATTATATTTTTCCAACTTGAGAAAGATAGTTAAATAGAAAAAAGATTGGATAAGAGTAAGTACTGAACCCGAATAGTTCGGGAGCAGTGCAAAACAATTGAGAATGAGAAATCTCAAGTTAATTCGACATATAACGAGAAGTTAATAGTTGAATAAAACTCTAACTATAAAAGATAAGAATTCAGAGAGTTCATATGACACTTACGTTTTTAGAGGCCAATTGTGAAGATAAGTTTAATCCGTCTCTAATGAAAAATTATGATATGGGAAACTACTTAGATTGATGGGAGTGAAATCCTATGAAAAGGTAGGCACACTTGGGGGTAAAGGTATGTTATAATTTGCTCTTACGAACATTAGATATTGAGAATTCATTTGTCGAGTACTGACTTAATCATCTGGCTGCCTTTCCGCGAATTAGAGGCGAAGGGTCTTTGAAAAATTTATTGTCATGTAAAGTTGAGTTGAGTTTCAGAGAGGTTTGAGAGCTAGTGTGCTAGACCAAAGTTTGAGGAAGTAACTTTTACAATTAGAAGTTTTAACCACCGACAACTGGAACAATCAGTGTAAAAGATAAAATGTCATGACAAACACTCCAATTAAAAACCAAGATGGGAAATAAACAAGTGAAAGGTCCGGATCCTCACCTTGGGTCCCAAAAAAGAGAAAACCAAACCCACGATATCCCTAGGGGGATAGGGGAAGTTTCATTCTTATTAGGACAACCATTCAAAAAACTTTAAGAAGTTCAAGAACGTTGGACTAGTACTCCTCAGACCAAGACTAGGGATGCCAGCCGTTCAGGGAAGAAGACCCAAATAGCTAGTAGCCACTCAGATCAGAGGCGTGGCTGGGACCCTACGAAGATTGGAAAGCTCTTATAAGAGGCAATCTAGAAAATATAGAGAGGGGTTGGAGTAGTGGGCGCCAGGTCCAGCCAAAGCCTTACAATAAGAGAGAATGGCTCAACCAATGTCTCGGAGGGTGCAAATAGGCACAAGACACAACAGAGAATGTGTTGCAATAGTTGGCATCCTCTCCACTCTCCAAGGCAATAGAGACAATGACCTAGCTGAGGAAGTTCGCCCCTTGCCCCCCTCAATTCCATCTTTATAATGGACAAACTGGCTGGGTGGGGGATACAAAGGGAGTTATCTATGCAATGGTCTTGCATATGGTAAATCAAGACTTGTATTGCAAGATATTTGGTTTGAGTTTAGGCAGAATGCCCCTTAACTGCTACCCCAAGCTTTTTCTTTGTTCCAATTCTAGTCGTGAATAGTTGGTAGAGGAATTTGTGCCCAAGTTCTTCACCAAACTAGCTCTCTAGTGGCCATGAAGAAAAAGATGGAGGAAACTATCACGGACTACGCAAGTAGTTATTGGGTCATATTTATTGAGATTGAGAAATACAGCGAGAAGTATGCTGTGGCCACTATGAAGTTGGGCTTGCCTATTCCTAAGAAGTTGTGTGAGTCCTTCAGTATGAACCTGGTAGATTCTATTCCCAAGCAGATTGCGAGGATTGAGCAGCACAAAAAGGTGGAGGAAGAGATTTTTTGTGAGGTAGAAAAGGGGCCAAACAACCATAAAACCAATGTGGTAAAGGTGTCGGGCAAAAGGGGAAAAAGTCAAAAAAGGAAAAAGATGAGGTTTCTCTTAACACGTCGATCTACAAGATGAACTAACCCCTTGGCGAGGAGCCATTCTAGAGATGGTCACCACAGATCGGAGGGGATCTAAAGAAGAACAAGACCACGAGTGATCGTTGTACGTAGTTACCATTGAGAGTTCGAGCACCTCATTAAGAAGTGTAAGGTATTTAAGAAATTCATTACATAACTTGTTGAGGCCAGACATCTGAAAACATATATTGCTAGGACCGCAAAAAATGATGCCAAACTAAATAATACTGAGTGTGATTCTTTTGGTGATGACAAGGAGCCATCCACGTCATACATGGGATAGTCCAACCGACTAATGAGAAAGAAGCTAGAGCGCAAAGGCGCAAGTTTCTAGACACCAGCACCATGTGCTAAAGCTCGAGTAGAAGAGGCAGAGGATAAAGGAAATGCCAAGCATGAAAAGCTCCATTAGAAAGAAAGATTTTGAAATCGTCCAAGTCCACCACAATGACGCATTTGTAATCACACATTGAAGATTACCAGTTTTGCTATGGAGAGAATCCTAATTTGATTAGGACAATTTGACAGAGATCCTATACTATGGGGCTTATAAGAAGATGGCTTTGACAAGGGATGACCTTTAGAGGGCAAACATTCTTTTTATTTGTTTTAGTGCTAAACCCGTATGGACGTTGAGAGTAGTCACCATTCCTATTTGAGTTGAGAAAGTGATGATTGGTACAGTATTTTTATTAATGGATGTGCCTTCCGCTCACAATGAAATTTGGGTTAAAGGATGCATAGAATGGGCGTGATACCATCCATTTTTCTATCAAGTAATAAAGTTTCCATGACCTAAGGACATTGAAAGTGTTTGGGGAAATTAGAAGACGGCGAGAAGCATTTTTCTAGCTTCCATTAGACACAAGCCGACAGCTTAATACGTCAAATCTATAGAAGTACTTGATCAGTTGATCATAGAAGACGTAAGGGAAAATCAAGCAGACAAGTTTCTAGAGAGCCTGAAGAAAGTTCAAACTCACGAGAGCTATATGGAGAGGTTCTTTCTCATCAGAAAAGAACTCCCCGAGCAGGATGAGATGGACTTGATCTAACTTCTCAAGAAGTACATTGACGTGTTATCCTAGACTGCCCAAAAGATGCCAGGAGTGGATCCCGAACCATTTGAACCTTGATCCGTTATGTAAAAGAGAAGGAGATCAACGATTTCAACACATAGAGGCGATGATCTAAGAAGTAGACCAGCTACTTGTAGCCGAAGCTATCGCGCCTGGAAATTTTTCATGATAGCTTGAGTGGTGGGACAAAATCTAGTATCAACAGAAGCCTTTTGGGAGGTCGAACACCCTAGATGGTTATCTAATACATAAAGCCATCTTTACCATTACAAAGTGCCTTTTAGCTTGACAAATGTTGGGGCCACCTATCTCAGGTTGGCCACCCTCACATTCAAGGATCTAATTGGGAAAATCATGGAGGTTTATATTGATGATATGTTTATCAGGATCAGGGATGCTGACTCTCATCTGGCTGATCTCAGTCAGACATTTCAGGTTCTCAAAGAGTTTAAGTTGAAACTGAATACTTCTAAATGCATGTTCAATATTAGTTCTCATAACTTCTTGGGGCACTTGATCACCTGATGGGGTATAGAAGCCAATCCTGATCACATAGATGCTTTATAGATCTTGCAAATTCCAAAAGACACCAAAGAGGTGCAAAAATTGCCTGGGATGGTAGCGGCATTGAACAAATTTAGTAGCCCGTCATTTGATTGGTGTTGGCTATTTTTGTAATCGCTCCAAAAGTGGACCAACTACAATTTGGGGTAGAATGTGAGAAAACTTTCCATGACATGAAGAGTTACTTGGCTTTTCCACCTCTTATCAGCAATCTCAAGCTCGGGAGCATCTTTAAACTATATTTGGAAGTCTCTAAACATGCTTTTATTGTCACGCAACTTATTGATTTGTTGTTGGAACATGCATCTCTCTTTCTTTTCTTTGGGGCCTGCAAGTTGTTGTAGCATATGTAGCTGTAATTTTTAGGCCTATGTGCCTGTTAGATGGTGATAAGGCCTTAATCCCATTGGTTTGACATTTTTTTGGTATACAACATAGGTGCTTTTCGTTTTCCACATGTAGTGTTTTTTTTTTATTGTAATACTAGTTTATTACTTGTGTGGAGGGTTTAATTTTCTCAATTAGGATGGAAAGCTAAAAACTCACTATCCAGCAGAAATAATGTTCTCAATTTGGATGGACTTATGATCTGCAAAACAATAAACCGTCAAAGAACCCTTCGCCGCTGTTACGGGAAAGCACTTCGATGGTTAAGTCAAACAAAGTTCACAAGGACGAATGAGATCAAGCTAATATTCTCTATTAGCAAATAAATCAATGTGTTAGAGCGTCCCTTTCGTCATGAATCTGGATTCTTATTTATACACTTTGTGACTTAACATTCCTTATGCTTTTAGGACACTGATTCCTTATTAGAATTGGAGTAGGATTACCTTTTAATTGGCCACTAATGAGATAACTTTCACTTGGTTCTTATCCAAGAAGTTATCTTCTACCATTAGAATTTCATTCAATTAATACTTCTGATATTAATCGGATTGGCCATGGGCTTCTCATCCATATCTATTTAGGACTCTATCCCGACTTCCTCGGAGTTCTGTCTTATCTCAGACTGATAATCATCCATCTCCTTTCTCGGGTCGATGGTATCTCGGACTACCTTCTCAGGTCGGCAAGACGTTGGGCTACCTTTCTCAGGTCGGTTGCTTACCAAGCCATCTTCCTAAGATCGGCTGGTTACATATTTGACCTTCTTGGCTCGAATAAAGTATAGATAACCCTTCTCAGGTTGGCCATACCCTCACGTGATCAGCATGTGTATCTTGATATATTTATAGTTCTTCGCCGAACTAAAATATTTATCCAAGGGGGAGTTTATGTATTTTTTAGTTACATTTTACCCTCGTCAATTGCCCCTAGCTTTGTCTGCTTCCCACCGAGTTGAAGGGAGAAGCAAAGCCCACCGAGTTGAAGGGAGAAGCAAAGCTATATAGTTATGCTTTTGTAGATATTTCTTTTTCGGATAAATATTTTCTCAACTGTCGCTTGTAAGCAGTAGCATTGCAATTCTTTAACACCCTATGCTCCATTGAACAGAGTTCTAGATCTATTTTCTTTTGGATACTGAAATCACAGCCTACAATGATTCTGAGATAGATTCTAATGAGAACGCTAAGATTGGGGGTGACTAATGAGAATGATAAGGTCGAGGGTGAACAAGTAGAGTTATTGAATCCTACCAATGCATGAGTGCTCAAAGATGAACACTATGCTTTCTTTTCTTTACCTTGCTTCTAAGCAAGTGTACTTTAAACAATTTATTCTATAGAAACTTTTCTCAAATTTAGATTTTGTAGAAATTTTTCTCAAGTTTGTAGTTTGGGAACTCATCTCGAGATTTTCTACTAGGCCTTGGTCTAGATCGTTTTGATGATAACTGGGCATTCAACCGGAAACTTTTTTCAAGTTTGTACTTTGTTGAACTCTTCTCGAATTCGTAGACTTTTCTCAAGTTTATATAGATACTTTTCTCAAGTATGCTAATCTGGAACTTTTCTCAAATTTGTATAGATATTTTTCTCAAACATGCAAATATGAAATTTTTTCCAAGTTTGTAATTTTATGAAATTTTTCTCAAGTTTGCAATTCTGAAATTTTCTCAAGTTTACGATTTTGAAACGTTTCTCACTCAGTAATCTGAATCCTAATCCAATTCTAATTTCTCATTAGAAAAGAATTAAAAGTACTCACTTATTGGCTAACTGTCTTCTATGACAATTAGAATTCCTGTTAACTATTAACTTCCCGTTACAAGTCAATTTGGCTTAGGATTTCTCATCCTTGTATGATCAGAACACTTCCCGAGTTATTCATGCTCAACACAAATTCTATATCCAATCTGTTAGATAATTTATAACCCTTCTCACGTCGACAAATATATTTTTACGCTCGGTAACTCATTCGGTAAAAATTCTAGTTGGATTTTACCTCCTTTAATTAGCCCTAGCTTCGTCTGCTTCCCGGTGAGCTGAGGGGACGAGAGAAGCTATACAGTCATGTGTTTGTAAATATTTGTTCTCAGATAGATATCTTCTCTTGTTTCGGGACTTCTCATCTCGTGGTTTATTTTTTGACTAGGAAGGTTCCTTGCCCCCAATTTTGTTTGCTTTTTGCCGAGCTAATGGAATAGGCAAAGATTATCTCTTTTGGTTGCTTATCCGCACTCACTGGTCGGATATCATTACTCGGACGAATATTCTTTATTCATCTATTTGCATTCGTACAATTTGCAATTCTTGAACATTATGTGCTCTTGAACGGAGTTCTAGACTCATTTCTTCTCGATACTGAAATCAAGGCTTACGATGATGCCGAGATAGATTCTGATGGAAGTGTCGGGGTCGAGGATGAACAGACCGAGCTGTTGGATCCCACCAATGCGTGAGTGCCCGAAACTGAACGATATACTTTCTTTTCTTTGCCTCACTTCTGAGAAAATGTACTTTTGCCAAATGAATAGGTATTTTGGACAATTTTGTATTTCTGAACACTTTTTACAAGTTCCACTATGCAACAAATTGATATCCAGCTTAGTAACTTTTCTTAAGTTGGATTCACCTAAGAACTTTTTTCAAGTTCAATTATTTAGTAAGCTCTTCTCAAGTTTGACTCTAATAAAGAATTTTTCTCAAGTTTTTTAGCTGAAAGAACTCTTTTCAAGTTCAATTCTTTGAAATTTTTTCTCAATTTTAACTGCTAAGTCCTAGCCTAGATCATTCGATAATAACTGAGAATTCAGCCAAACAATTTCATTCATTTAGAAAACTTTTCTCAAGTTTGTACTCAGAGGTTCTCACCCTAATTTGGGGTTCTCCCCCTTCCTTTGGGATTCCTCATCCCATGGATTCAGGGCTTCTCGCCTTTGTTCTGGATTCTCCTCATTTCTTGAAATTTCTTGTCCCATGGATTCGAGACTTCTCGCCCTTGTTCGGGGTTCTTCTCATTTCTTGAGTTTTCTCGTCCCATGGATTCGGAGCTTCATGCCCTTGCTCGAAGTTCTCCCCCTTTCCTAGAATTTCTCGTCCCATGGATTCGGGACTTCTCGCCCTTATTTCCTCTTTCGTGGAATTTCTCGTCCCATGGATTTGAGGCTTCTCATCCTTACTCAGGGTTCTCCCCTTTTTCTTGAAATTTCTTGTCCCATGGACTCGGGGCTTCTCGCCCTTGTTCAGGGTTCTTCTACTTTTTTGGGATTTCTCGTCCCATGAATTCGGAGCTTCTCGCCCTTGTTTGGGGTTCTCCACCTTTCTTGGGATTTTTCATCCTGTGCTATTTGATCTAGGAATTTCTCATTCAATTCTGTTTCTTAGCCAACTTTTCTCACGTTTTTATTCTTTTGAAAACTTTTCACAAGTTTTATTTGATTTCGATATTTCTCATCCCATTTTGTTTGATTTCGAGATTTCTCATCCCATTCTGTTTGATTTCGAGACTTCTTATCCCAGACCACTTGGTTTTAGAACTTCTCATCCCTCTGCTTGGTCTTGGAACTTCTCATCCCGTGTTGTTCCATCTTGACTAGGCGACCCTTGCCCCTAGTAAGATAGTGAAATCTTGACTTTTTTCTATCTTGCTTAAAGCTCTCTGTATCATTGTCCGGGACCATTCCCCCTTCTCTGCTTCGGCCTCAATCAATGAGGAATATAAAAAATAATAATGCTATAGCTCTTTATCCAGGAAGCATATTTGGAAGATCTGAAATACAATATACTTTGCATAATCATGTTTGTTGGATAACCAATATTGTTTTTTTTTCAAACAAAACTTCTTGTAAGAAATTTGCCAAATATTCTTTATCTGAAGACCGAAATCCCACATTTGCAAAGATTCAAGGGTAGTCTCGTAGGGCCCTCAATATAGGATTCGTCTTTCGTTCAAGAAATCTGCTAGATATTCCCTATCTAGAAATCGAAATCTGATATACACAAAGATTTAATGATATCCTCACTAAGCCCATAATATACAATTCGTCTCGTGCTCAAGAAATTCGGCAGATGTTCTCCATCTAGAGACCGAAATCCAATATGTGCTAAGAATACAAAGGCAATCTTTCTCGGCCCCTAACATATAATTTGTCTTTTACTCAAGAAATCCGTCAAATGTTCTCCATTTGAAAACAGGAATCCAATATACGATGAACCACTCCCAAAAAATAGTCCTTCCTTAAATTACCGAGGTATGTTCCCATTCGGAAAACAATGTAATGGCAACTGCACGTGGTCCCGAGTTCCTCACCCTATAATTTTTTTTTCCTTTTTCGGGAATTTAGATACGAACTTCTCATTCATCCACTCCGGCCCCAATCTAATCTTTTGATGTTCCAACCATGAGATGTTAACTTTTCCACAAACGGTGCCAATTGTTAAGGGGTTAATTTTCTTAATCAATATGGAAAGTTAAGAACTCACTATCCAGTAGAAATAATATTCTCAATTTGGGTGGACCTCTGATCTGCAAAATAATAAACCATCAAAGAACTCTCCGCCGCTATGGGGGAAAAACACTCCGATGGTTAAGTCAGGCAAAGTTCACATGGACGAATGAGATCAAGCTAATATTCTTTATTAGCAAGTAAATTAATCAATGTGTTAGAGCGTCCCTTTCATCATAAATTTGGATCCTTATTCATAGATTTTGTGACTTAACCTTCCTAATACTTTTAGGACATTGATTCCTCATCAGAATTAGAGTAGGATTACCTTATGATTGGATACTAGTGAGATAATTCTCACTTCTTATCCAAGAAGTTTTCTTCTACCATTAGAGTTTCATTCAATTAATACTTCTCATATTAATCGAATTGGCCGAGGACTTCTCATCCATGTCTGTTTAGAACTCTATCCCGACTTAATCGGAGTTCTATCTTATCTCGAACTGACAGTCACCCATCACCTTTATCAGATTGATGGTATCTCAGACCGCCCTTATTAGGTCGGCAAGACGTTGGGCTACCTTTCTCAGGTCGACTGCTTACCAAGCCATCTTTCTCAAATCGACTGGTTACATATTCGACATTCTCGGTTCAAATAAAGTACGGATAACCCTTTTCAAGTCGGCTATACCCTCATGTGATGGGCACGTGTATCCTGATATATTTATAGTTCTTCGCTGAACCAAAATATTTATCCGAGGGAAAGTTTATGTATTTCTCAGTTACATTTACCCTCGTCAACTTGCATGGATGATCCAATTTTTGAACTCAAATGGATTTCATTTACAAGACACTCTATACAAATTAACAACGACTCAATTAGACAATTACAAGCATACAAACACTTGCTAAAACAATACAACTTGAAACTAGCCTCTAAGATGTTCATTGCTTTGCAATTCTGAGAACAAATGCCAAATCATTTGAAAAGTGATCAATTATGATTCAACAACCTTTTCAGATTAGGCTAAGTGTGTGAAAACTTTTAAAAGAGCTTTTGGACCTTCATGAATCAAATATCAGACAAAGGGAGGGAGGCATTTTGGGGGCGTGCAGGAGCCTTGTTCTTTCCTTCAAATTTTGTCAAATGTATCTATCTATATGTATGGAAAATGATCAAAAACCCATTCAGAACAATTGTTTGACTAGGTTCATACATTTTGGGGCGATTTGGGAGTAGTAGATTCTGATTTAAAAGTTAGGACTTTAGTAGGCCGTTTCCACTCAGCCAAAGCACTACTGCGCCAGCTGCTTGCATGAGGCACCGACCAGGTTCTATGTCGGTTCTAACCCGCTTCAATAAAAAAAGGGATACAATTCCCTCAGACAATATTATCAATCCAGCACTCTTTGAATTCACCAATGTAGCCATAGAAGATAGTGTTCATGGGCTTATTTGCATTAATCAATTGATTTTGCATTGTAGTGTTAAACGTTCTTCTTTGTTTAATGTATTTTGCCTAGTACATTTTAGGTTAGTTTTCATTCATTTGTTAAACTGCTCATTTCGATTGGGATTGAATCAATGAATTAGTAGTTGTTAAATTTTTTTTTTTAATAATGATAGCTTGCGTAATAGAATGGTGGACACATGGATGGAGTATTACTGTTTGTGTGTTCAGGGAACAACTCATTTTAGTATATGTGATTGGGGAAAAATTGAATCACCAATTGTTATTCGGTTCTATTGTATTGTTATTTCAAAAAAAAAAAACCATTATTTGATGAATTGATTTTTGCCAACGCCAAGGCTTTTTAGGACAAATGTAATTTTTTCACGGACCACTCTTGACGCCAAAAGTCTTAGAGCATTTCCAACAAAGATGTCAAATCTAAAGTGGCAATTGAGTTTTCCAAAAATGACATCAAAATTAACTCTAACAAACATGTTAAAAGTATTACCAAATCCTACGTGACAATTGAAAAAGCTACTTGATGTCAAATTTGACATCAAGTGTCAAATGCCTTTTTTTTCTTAAATGCCCAAATTTTAGATTTTTTTTTTTACCTTAAATGTCTCAATTTGACATATTTGTTGGAGATTAAAAAATTTGATGTCAAATTGCCACGTAGACCATAAAAAAAAATTGACACATTAAAATTTGACACCTTTCTTAGAGATACTCTTAGAGCATTTGCAACAAAGGTGTCAAATTCAATATGTCAATTCAAACGGTAACAAATAACATCAAAACTAACTCCAACAAAAGCGTCAAAACTATTATCAAATCTTATGTGGCAATTGAAAAAGCTACTTAATACCAAATTTGACATCAAGTGTCAAACGCATTTTGCCTTAAATGTCTCAATTTTGATATTTTCAATGGTGATCAAAAAATTTGAATATCAAATTACCACATACACCATCAAAAAAATTTGTCACCCTAAAATTTGCCATATTTTCCATAATTCGTACATTTTCCTTTTGGTTCTTAAATTGGATCATCTGTCGAGCTGCCACAAATATTTTGTTGAGACTATTGGAAACTAAAAAAACATTCGCACCTGATTAGGTTAACTTCTTAAAATTATTAACTAATTCACTAAACGCAACTTTAATTGGCTAACGTTATTGTCATAATTTCTTCCCTTGAAAAGGATGTTTTAGAACTTGACACTCAATTAAGTTTTTGCCAAAAAAAAAAAAAAACATGGGGGACCCCCTTCACATGCATTCACGTGTCATACCTAATCAACTCTAATTTATAATCACATGTATAAACAACGGATAATACCTCCAATAATCAAATGGAAAGAGACCAACATGATGGTCAAAATAAACATATTGACCAAACCCAAACTGTCGGCTATGGCCATCTTTCAAGAGTTCAGTATGACCAAGAAGGTCAGAATATTCAAGGAGGTCAAACCATTGTTGTTCGTTGAACTACATCTGTAAGTGATGCTACACTGAATGATTTGATAGATGTCAGATCTGTACAACTGAATCTTCAACTTTTGAACTCACTAAAAGAAATTTTCACATCTCATCGATCCTTATTGAGGCATATGGAATAATGGGCACCAGCCATGTGACAAATTATGCTTGCCAGGTGATTTTTCAAAACTCAAACCAGTGATATACATAAGGTCATCAAGGCATAACGCAATCCCAACTTGGACTCTTCGAGGGAGATCTTATAGATGAGGCCGACTCATAGAGAAATAAGCCAACTATGTCACGTAAGGGTCCAAAACTACGGTAGAAATGCCTGCTAGTAAAGACGGAACAATCTATTATGTCCAAATGACTTCCCTAAATGTCATTGACCTACCCAAGGTCCAGGGAGTGAATTGGAGTAGAACTTCGAAAACAACCTCTTTGAACCAAAACTCGGGGGGTTGGAAAAAGATAGACTAAATCCTTAATCATGAAGAGTTGAGATGGAGTATGGGATGTTTACTGATGCACTGCCTAGTGCTCCACCTGCGGCACCACCCATACCACCTTCAACGCCTTATCAGCCTTTTCAAGGCATGGCCGGAATGCCAACATTTTGGGGAGCCACCACCTATGGCAATCTATGTACATCCACCTATGGCTACACCCATGGTTCCACTTGTGGCAGCACCGAATTAAGAAAACCCTAGTAATGTCCTTTTAGAGAGAGATCACCAACTTTAAGACTAAGTATTGAATCTTATACAAGAAGTGCTAACATGAAGATGTTGATTTATTTTTCTTTTATGCAAAAGCATCATGCATGGAATAAAATTTAAAAAAATTCAAATACGGGGATAACTGTTGATCGAGCATAATGACGTGTGTCATTAGATTGATGTTTCCTTTTCATTTAAGTTAGATGTACCATTGAGCCAAACAAGGAATGTCAACCTAGGATCAGAGTGACACTTGTGCTATTACTTCTATGTATTGAAAGTGCACATAATGAAACAGTAAAGTAAGCGAGATCGGTGTATGCATCGAACCCAAGAGTAGCGTGCATCCTCATCAGAGCGCACACACCACTGTGTCTTAGAGCAAAGTGTTGACTTCTATCGGAATTAAAAAATGGACGTCAGGAAACTTGTGAATAATATGAATTACTATACGATTTCCTAGTGTTTTCTCAAGGAGTGCAAGCTAGCACGAGGTAAGCACAAGGTAATGTCTCTTGATTGAAGTTTCGATTCTCATAGACTTTGGTACAAGTACTCGAGAATGAGATTGGAAATAAAAAAGTAAATAGGTGGTTTACTTATTTAGTGTCAACTTGTTCTCTTCTACTTTCACTTGATTTGGATGCTCCTACTCAATTTTGAGATATCTTCTCAAAACTCTCACTTTTTTATCCCAAAATACTCTCTCTGAGAGACTTTTTTAACAAAACTTTAAGAAATTTCTTTCCTTTTGTGAGAGGTTTCCTCTCCATTCCTTCCACTTCCTTCCTCTCTCTTTTCTTTTTTACCCATTTCCAAGCCAGTGAACTCATCCGCGCATGTTTGGTCATTGCATCAACTTGGTGATCTATCCTTGGCAAAAGAAAGCTATCTTTCAGACATGTATCGTTGAGGTTGGTGTAATCCAGGCACACCCTACACTTTCCATCTTTATTTTTTGCCACTATTGTGTTAGCCAACCAAGGTGTGTACTGAACTTCCTGATCGCTTTGGCTTTTAACGATCGGTATACTTCCTCGATAACTGATTTGGTATGACAGAAGGCCAACTAACATGCCTTCTGAATGACAAGACGATGCGTTGGATCAACGTTGAAGTGATGACAGATAAAACTTGGGTCTACTCCCGACATCTCGTATGGGCTCCACGCAAATACTGTGATGTTCTTTTTAAGGAGGTCAGCCATCCCTTTCATTAACCTCTCAACGAAAGATAAATTGATGAGAAATAACTTGTCCTTGTCATCCTCAGCCAGTGGTACTATGATCAAATCTCCAAATGCTTTCTTGACTATTGGGGTGCCAACCTCTTCCTCTTCGAGGACTGAAAGGTTGGGCACCTCTCCAATGAACTTGTTCGAGAGTTGTCTTACTCTACACGGAAGCTATATAGTACTACTTGGCTGCCACTTAGTCTCCGTATATGCTTTCCACTCCTTTCGGCCTCACAAACCTCAGCACTTGGTGATATGTTAAGGCCACTACCTCAAATTTGTGAACACATTCTCCACTGACTATGGCATTATATGATGACAGAACATCCGCCATTACAAACTCAGTTGATAGGAATACCAAACCCATGACGACCGAGATAGTATACTTACCGAGGGCCCAAACCAGCCCCATTGAAGCTGACTAAGAGGACCTCTATCGACTAAAGGTTTGCTTATGAGTTATCCATCTTTCGGAACAGATCATAGTACATTACTTCGGTCGAACTGTTGAGGTCGACCAACACTCGCTTAACATACCATTTATCTAGTTTTATTGTGATTACCAGGGCATCGTTATGTGCGTGTCGAACTCTCTCCAAATTTTTTTCTATGAATGAAATTGCTCATTTTGGCTCCACTCGGTTCAACTTTGGTGTCTATTCTACACTCATCGCATTTTTTCCTATGGCTACCTATTGCAATTCGGTCTTAAGCCTTTCTTCCACTACCTAAACCACCATACCATGGATTACGTGAATCTTTTAACTTGGCAGCCAATTTGTCTTTCTCTGGCACCCTTGTCTTTAGTTTTTTCCTCATCAACCCATTTATTCAAGTGTCCGGCAGCAACTAACAGTACTTCCCAATGGTCTTTGAATTGTTGACAATTCTAGATTAAGTGCCCGCGGTCTTTATGGTACAAACTCCTCAACATTTGATTCCTCATCTTTGATTTTATCTTGTTTAGCCACTTGAAAATAGCTCGTGCTCAACCTTTCTTATAAGCTGGTACAATGGTATCTCGCAAATAGTCTTCTACGCTACAAACTCAAGCCGTTGAGGCTCTTTTCTCTCTCCTGATTAAACTATGTTCATTTCCGTGCAACGTTTCTTGTTTACTTCAGTTTTGCTTGCTTGGCATGTTTTCTTTCCTCATTTTCTTCCTCCAACCGAGCATGTAGCTCAATTCGGCTCATGAGCTTGCCCATGTCGATTGGCGAAACGAGTAATATATCCTCGAATCTCCTGCTCTTGGGGCTCAAAAGTGAGCTTCAATGATTTGACCGCAATCTTGGAGTGCACTCTCTGATTTTGTTGTACAGCTCTAGTATCAAGCTGTATATTGCTGGAGGAATTTGGCCCTTGCATTCCTTAAATGGAGGAGAGCATCCATTTCCGTCTTGATTTTTGTGCTGATGATAAGCCGAGTTGAGAAATCCATACATAGATCTTTCCATCAAGAGATGGACCCTTCTCGAAGTTTCTCGAACCATAAAAGACCAAGTTCTCCAAGATTGGAGGGGAACAACTTGCACATCAAAGCGTCATTGGTTGAATAGTGTCACATCATTTGCTTGTAATGAACAAGGTGGGTAGACAAGTTGGTCTTTGGTTCGTACTTGTTGAACTTTCGATGGGTAAATCCTAGAGGAGATTAATTTAACTGATTTAATCTCCGATGTGAATGAAGATGAGATGAGCCATTCATGGGCAACTTCTGATCTGGACCGAGCCTGCACGGCACCACAAGTCGGCACTTAATTTTTGGTTCTCTTAGGTCAAGCATGTCCCCAGATCATCTCTCGACTGTTTATCCGTCCTTCTAATGACTAGTCCGAGGTTGAACTATTGTCCACTTCTGGGTCTCTCAACTTTTGCAATGCTGAGACCCTGCGATCATCTCTGTGTATTTCCAATTGTTGACTTGGCATCAGAGTTCATGCATGACGCACTCCGTTCCCACCGTCATGATAGTCAGCACCCTCTATACTTGCACCCTTCCTGTGACGCACTGACACTCGCACAGTCCATTCAAAAGGATGAATTATGGTTATAGCACACCTCCTTTCATGTGTTCAAATGGCTTTTGGAGCTTGACTTTTTTGTACCTCTATTCTGAGTTAAGAACCTCCAAACACAAATTGTCGAGGTCTTGGTCTCTCTTCTTCAAATCATGCTTCAACTGCTTAATATACTCTTGATTTCTTCAATCAAAACTCCACTTGCTCTAGGGCCATAGGGCGCCATTGGATCTTCACCGTTAAGCTTGGTTGCCCTAACTTCCCTCATCGACGAATATCCTGTCATCGCATTGATTAGAGAAGAAAAAAATTTGCCCACAACAGAGTCGCCAAGTATGGGGTTGTGAAGATCCACTAATCTAATCTAATTTGTCTCCTCAATCCAAATTGCACCTGTAACCTATGCAAGGAACAATAAGTTAGTGCCACCTGACCATTATCAGCCTAGGCAAATTTGATACTTAAGTTAAAACACGTGGAATGAAAGCACAATGATGATTGTACTTGTAATTGATAGCATACCTGATTTTGCCTTGTAATCCTCTATTTATAAGTCATCAAGTACCTTAGTTTGGTAATTTAATAATATGGGAGCCTTTCCCAAATTACAGGTTGCCAATTATGGTTGTTTCCTTGAAGCACAACGGTTTCCTAAACAAGAACCTTACCAATTATGTACATCCCTTATTGAGCCACCTTCTAATTCGGACTATTTTTCAATTCTAAAAGGTTCTGACTGCATGACCGAATGACAAGACGGTTGCTTGGCATAGCGTAGGCCTATATGCCCAGCCCAAAGTCTTGAGTCGAGCACCTTTTGGTCATATGTAGTGCATCATGACTATCTTCAATAGTTGGATGGTTTGTATCATTTTTCTATGACAACTTGAGGATTGTTGAAGAAATTTTTCAGGGCCTTTTTATGGTCTGGCCGATAGACAAACCGGATGAGTGTCATTCTGCCCATAGACATGACATCCGTTCAGTAGGTGTGCTCTCCTGTGAATAGGCCGACAATCGCTTTCATTAGAACCATACTTGAGAGTTTCCTACCTCATATGGCTTGGTCGTCAATTCTTTTGGTATTCCATTTTAATCTACTACATCTAAATGAATAAAATTCCTCCTAGATCTATGCTATTTTTCGGTTACAAAGTCTTTTTGTTTTTTTCTCTTTAATTTGATAAAACTTATTGACTTTATTTTTTCGTTTTTGTTAAAACTTATTGATGTGTGCCATAAATAAGTATTCGACCATGACAACTGTTGAGAATGGATCCGAATGAACATTTCAGTATGTTAATTCTTCTAATAATGTTAATTTGGAAATGCTATTCTGTTAGATATAGAACAAGGTCTGATTTTCAAATTCGATTTCCTTAACCAACCCCAAAGGGCTGATCTTGTTTACAATCAAAAGATTAAAAATCAAAAAACAGAAGTAGAATCCAAAGGGCCCTTGTTGATGTGAACAAACAGGAGATTTTCCGTAAATTGAAAGAGTCGTTATTGAAAGCATTCAAACTTGTGAATAGAAAACTAAAAAAATACACAAATATTAATCGGTTTTGCGATGCAGCAATAGAAAATTTTGATTGGTTTTGTAGTAAGACGATAGCAACTCCGTAACCATATCAATATTGGTTTTGTATTATTTGGTCACAAACAGACATTTACAAATTTTAGGTTGACTCATAAAGCATTGATTGTTTACATTCTGACAGCTCGGACGTTTAAGCACAAATATAATATACACTGGTGAAAAGATATCACACCATAGAATCTTTATTTTTTTTATTAAAAGGTAACTTTATCAACATAGAAGGGCAGAACCACCAGTACAAGGCTGTGGTGGGCTCCAATCCACTAACTTTTTTTTATACGTAAAATTTAGATAATCTTAGCTCGCTCTATTATTCAAAATCCATTTCATTTTTTGTCCGCCCTTTGTTTATATATATATTTTTTTTTTTTGTTGATCGATGAATATATATTATAGTTTATTAAATTTTGGGTTAATACTCCAGGTAACTACATTAATTAAAATTCTGATTCCGTCCTTAGCAACATATAATTTCAAGGAGTTGGCTTAGTGGTCATGACTTAGGACATCGATATATATACTCCCTCGTAAGTCTCTAGTTATAGGTTCAAAATCTCTCAGCTGTTATCAACTCTTATGAGGACAATCTATAAGGGTAAAATGTCTTGATTTTAAATGAAGTTCACGCAAGTGGACGTAGAATAATTGCAAATTCGACCAAATATTAAAAAAAAAAAAAAAGCTTCACGATCATATGCAAACCCTAGTTATCTTAAAAAGGCCTAACCATGTAGCCAATCAACTAAAAAAAAAAACATTGAAAAGGAATCTGGTATTGAATACATAAAATAGAAAAGCAAAAGAGTTTGGTATTAAAAAATAAAAGCAGTAGTGGGGAAAAGCATGCATGCATCATCATCAACTAGAGAAATTCATGGGGAGCGCACCTTCTGTTTCAAAAAGTCGTCGATCGATGCTGCAATATTTTGTAATTTTGATAAATAAATAACTACTGCATGCACCTCTCGTGGAGTACACGCTGTCTTGGGTTGTGAACAAGCTACCCCTGTTCGACCTAACTTTCACCGTGTGCCTCCTCACTAAGTTTCACCTAATTCTTTTAAGGGAGAATTACAAATCAGTGGGATCGATTAAAAATAATTATCAAAATTATGGTTCATACAGTTTGGAAATTATGACAATCATGGTCTTTAGAAAAGTACTTTCTAAATTATGACAATCATCTCATTTCCCTTGTGCTTTAAGTAATTCTTAAATTTATTCTAAGCATGGGGTAACTTCTCAATCATGCAAGCCACTTGAAATGTCTCACTCAGTAGTATTTCCTCAACAAATATCTCATGCATGATCACTTGGAGTTTCTAGACTTGACTCATCACGGTCTTAGAGTCCACTGTCATGAAGTTTAAAAATTGACCAACAACAAATTTTTTTGAACCGGCATCCTCGATTTTGTACTTCTTATACAAGGACTCCCACAGTTCCTTTGTTGTCTTCTTGACACTATACACGTTGTAAAGTGCATCGTGCAAGTAGTTCAGTACATAGTTCCAACACAAGAAGTCGGAATCACCCTAGACTAGCGCGACGGCTATCCTCTGCATGTCTTATTCATCCTCATTAAAAACATAATCATCCTCCGTCAAATACCTCGCGAGGCCCAACGTGGTCAGATAGAATAGCATCTTCTGCTGCCACCTCTTGAAGTCCACACCGTGGAACTTCTCCGATTAATTTCTTAGCATGGCTAACCGGGAATGGAAGGACCCGCTCTTGGCATCACAGCCGGAGTGTTCACAACCATATGGATACTCTCAACAACAGGGTTCCCGTTGCCACCATTATTTTCAGTTGAGATTTCACGTTAGTTTTTCATTAATAAAAATAGATCAAAAACCAAGTTAGTGAACCGATAACGGAAAAACCAATATATAAAATTGGGAAACCCAAATCCTGAAGATGTACTCCAAATGTGAACTTCCAAAATAGGACTTATATATGTAGGCTGTAAGATATGAAGTTACAGCTATGAGACACCAAACAATACCGTTCAAAACAACGTGAACTATGGAAAACGATCTCCTAAAAATGGACCTTCAGATCTATTTGTTTGTAATAACAAAGATATTATACAGTACTAGAATTTTCCATTTTCACGATGAAACGCTGCTTTTAAAATCAGAACCGAAACAGATATACCAACAAAAATCCAGAACTGATTTTTTAGAATAAAAATACCAGGTTTGTCTTAAGATTGTATGAAAAACAATTCTGGAATACATACAATGGAATAAATAAACAGAGCATAAAATACAATAAGAGATCGTAAACAGAGACCCGTGATTCTCCGGGTGTCCTTAAGACAAATTGCGCCTACTTACCGAAATGCTTGAGGATTTGCCCAGCATCGGCATACGTCTCCCAGGATACAACGGTTGAAATCCGGTGTTGGTAGCACTTTCCAAATGCCGGCTATCCAACTATACATGTTTGTACTCTCTTTGACCAAAGAACACTCGAAGAACACAAAGAACACTCGAGGTATAAGAAAGATTGCTCTGATTTGCGGTGTGAAAATTCTCAAAAGAATGATGCTCAATTTATAGATCCAAGGGAGCCTTGAAACTTATTTTGTATATTAAATCCAGAAATTTGACAATGATGCTCAATTTATAGATCCAATGGAGCCTTGAAATTTATTTTGTATATTAAATCTAGAAATTAATTTCTAGATTTATTACGGGATAAATTTCTAGATTCCCCTTAGATCTATAAATTGAACATCATTCTTTTGAGAATTTTCACAGAGGAAATCAGAGCAATCCTTCATATCCCTCAAGTTTTCTTCATGTTCTTCGAGTATTCTTCCTGTTCTTCGGTCAAAGAGAGTACAAACGCAAACAGTTATATTGTCAGCATTCGAAAAGTGCTACCAACACCGGCCGGATTTCAGCCGTTGTATCCTGGGAGACGAACGCCGGGCAAATCCTCAAGTATTTCAATGAGGCGGCACAATTTGTCTTAAAGACTCCACGAGAATCATGAGCCTTGGTTTGCAATTTTTTATTGTATTTTAAGCTCTATTTATTTATTCCATTGTTTATATTCCAGAATTGTTTTTCCATACAAGAGTTTCATTCAACATCAAGCTCCTCATTAATCTAAGTTGAATCGGCTATGGATTTCTCTTCCGTATTTGATTAAAACTTATCTCAAGATATTCGGGGTTATACTTCATCTATAACTTGTTACCCGCCTTTCTCAGATCGGCAAACTTTTAAACCGCCTTTCTCAGGTCGGCAAACAAGTGAACTGTCATTCTCAGGTCGGCTGCTATTGTTTTGAGTTCAGCTTCGTCGTTCCTCGCCAATCTAATGGAGTAGGCGAAGCTACAGGAATCCTTTTAGACATATATTTTCTTCTCGGACATATATCTCAAACCATCACTTCAAATCCATAATGTTTCATTTAATGCAATTGACATCATTTCAGTTTTTACAGAATGACGCGCCTTATACAGGTGCCTTTTCAAAATGCCATACATACCTTTCCTTTTCCAAAAAGGAAAAGGTTTCTTTCCCCCTATTAACTTTCACTCTCGTTCCTTTTACCCCTTCTACTATTCATCTTCTTCTCCATTCTTACTGCACCTACGTCTCTTCGAGTTTCATCATTCCATCTCTATAAGTCCTTCTTGAACCTTGTCTTTTCCATTCTGCTTTCACTTATTTCCCCAGCTTGTTCTCCAAATGGGAATCTTCAGACACCTTCTCTCCACTCCAACAAAAATAATAGAGTTTCGTCGACGCCATAACATCTTAGACAATATTGTAGTTGAAATAAACAAACCCAATACCCTACGCGAGGGTCCTTATGACGACACCATCCATATTCCTCTGATGGCCATTACAGATGGTGGGGTTTGATTCCCTCTCATCCCTTACTTTGTAGAGTCATGTCTGCCTGTAGGCTCAATCCAATGCAAATGTTCATCAACACGTACCGAATCGTTATGTCCATACTCGAACTAAATATAATCGTAAGAACTGACAAGGGTCTATTGGACGTGCGACAATTATGACATGGTCAAATCCAACACCGACCTCTATTATTTGGAAAATCGACCTGGTCGTCCCCGAATAGTGACTTGCCTCACTGACTCCAATCGCGACAATGACAATATTTTTGTAATTGTCATAGGCAACTGGGAGTTTAGCCTATAAGAACCTAAGATCCAAAGACTACTAGTTCCTAGTAGATTTGGGAAACCCCGTTAGTGCCTTCTCGCTATATCTGATACTTATATTGCTCTGCTTCTTTGTTTCACAAATTCCAACTGTAGTAGAGAAGTTGAGTAATTGCCGCAACCAAACAAGAAGATTTGAGGAAAATCTTGAACTACAACGGTTTACCAGGGGAGATCCTTGCCCAAGCTCTAGAGATGCTTCTATGCTACATTGAGCTACTGTGGGTACATCAAAGACCGTTCCCCTATTGCCACTATCGTTGTTGAACAAGTTAAAGGAAATGCCCTTAAAGTTGTCCCCTTATCATTCTTCAGAGAGCTAGAAAGAGTAACTATTGTCGCGGTTGCTGCCAGCACTTCTTCTTATGAATCCACTTCAACTATTGACTTTGTGCACTCACCCACAGCCTCACTCCCTCACCATATTTGGAACTCTGAAGACGAGGCTAAAGTTAATGAAGACATTATGTCTCAAAATAGAGGTGTGCCACAACTCAAAGACCGATTGAAGCTCGAAGCACGCCCAAACAATCTAAAAGGAAGTCTATTGCCTTAGCCGAGACCCAAGTTCCACCCACTCCTTTTGTCAATCCCCTCTCCACCAGTTCACATTGAGGACAACCCTACTGCCCTTCCGCATAGAAAATCATTAAATAAGAAACATGGCTTTGTTGTTGGGTCGAGTAGCCAAGGGAGGTAGAGGCATGGGCTCCCAAAATCTTGATAGTTGGGGATCACCCTGCTGCATCCATTAACTCAGTGAAGTACCTAAAGATTGCTCGAGCTATTGTCGAAGCTGCTCTACTGCCCAAGGATATGGACCCTTTGAACGTGATTAACGATGCCACCTTATTAGAATCCATGCTTGCAATCTCTATGTAAGTGACTTCTTTCCACACTTCCATCTGTTTCTTTTGTTCAATGCACTTGTAACACTATCTCTATTCTACCCCCAAACTGTCCAGTCACATTCTTGAAAGGCCTTACCGACAAAGAGAAACTTATCAAAACTCATGAAGAAAGTGCTCAAGATGGGAGGAAAAGGACCGACACTTTCATGATTAAATCTAACGCCAACTTACAAATGGCTCTAGATGTCGAAGTGAAAGTCGTCGATGTAGAGCTTAAACTTGTTGAAGAAAAAAAAGCATACTAAGGAGATGAAAAAACTTGTTAAGAAAAAGAGTCGAGCTGAGGCTCAAGTTGCAAAGCTAATTGAGGAATGTAAAGTCACCAAACATGAACGAGGTTGAGGGTGACTTCAAGAAGTTCTAACTCCCCAACATTCAAAAGGAATGTCTCACATTTACTTGGTAAGCAGCCTTGAAAGCCACCAATGCCCTAGGTGATTGTCCCCTTTATATTGTCATTCCCAAATTTATCAAAGTCGAGGTGGACAAACTTGTAGCTGAAATAGCCCTCTGTATTCAAACTAGAATCACACAAAGTATTAACCCTATCGAGTACAATGAACCTACTACAAAAAATCCTCCTAAAGCTACTGAAGAAGGTGTAGTAGGCGTAACTACTAGGAAAGATAGTGTTGATGCCAATGTTGGCAACTGAATTTCAATTTTTGTTTTATGTTTTGACATTACTTTAATTTCTTTTTGTTTCCAACTATATGGATGACATATTCCCTTATTTTTGTCTGATGATAATCTGACTTGGTCTAATTTCTTTTATGGTGGCCACTACGGCCTTGTTGCCACCTCGTTTGCTTGAACTTACTCTTTTTGTATCTATGATTGGAGTCACTAAGGCCATTCTTGACTTAACCTTGCTAAATGATGCGAGTTCGGCCAACTAGACCTCTTTCGGATTTCTGAGTGCGGCCTCTCTAGCAAAGATATCTTTCTAAGTGTTAAACTTTGAATTCTTACATGTTACTTTGTGTTTCTGTGAAGTAGGCCTTAGTTCTTTGCATGGATATGATGTTAAGGCCTCTTTCATGCCTTTAATTTCTTTGTTCTCTGTGTGCATGGCCTTAGAGCTTTCCTTGTTTAGGATGAACTCTGATCTTGAATTCTTCTCTAGTTTTGTGCAACTTTGTTATTTCTAGGTGAATGAGAATTTTAGTCAATTTTTTTGAACAATTTTCCCATATTAATTTCTTAGAAAACTTTTCTCAAGTATGATTTTCCTTAGAAAACTCTTCTTAAGTTCCTTTTACTTAGAAAACCTTCATCAGGTTTATTTTACTAAGAAAACTCTTCTCAAGCTTTCTATATTTAGACAAATTTTATCATGTTGTTCTGCTAGGCCTTTGTCTATGGTATGCACCCAAACTAATGAGCCTTTTCTGGAACTATTGGTCATTGCAAATGTTTCGGACTACGTCCAGAACCATCACCTCAATGCCTGGCTAGGACCAATGCCCCTAGAGCTCAATTGATAGACCATCGTCCCCCTTTCTGTTTGTGCCACGAGACCGATGCCTCTAATTTCGAACATAAGTCTAGAACCATCGCCCCATTTTGGGTCAGAGCCCAGGATCATCACCCCATTGTCTTCTATCTCTAGTGGGAGACCCTTGCCTCTATAAGAAAGTGAAGGATTGGCTTTGCTACTTTGCTAAAAAAAAAAAATTAATGCAAATAACAAATAAAAAACTAAACTCTTTATTGATGTTAAAAAACCCATAACAAATCTTTGAGAGAAAAAAACTTTATTGAAAAAATTTCCCAAGATTGAAAACATTCCAAGTCATAGGAATTTCTTTGCCATCTAGATCTTCTTACTTGTAGGCTAGTCCGACGTTCGTCTTGTAAGGTACAACGATCGAATAGTTGTTATAGCACAACACCAATTGCTTGGTGAACTAACTGTGTCCTACTTTCTCTGACAAGAACAAAACAAAGAAACAAAGGTACTTGAAACTATGGAGATTGAAGAATGCATAAATTTATGTGTTTGAATAAGAAGGATGCATGCCTATTTATAGAACGATGGGGAGACTATTGGGATGCATGAAAAAATTATGTCATGAATTCGAGATTGAATATTAGATTTAGTTATGAGTTTAAGTTTGGATTAAAGCCACAATTTTTAGCTCCAAATTTGTCATCCTTATGGTCCACGTGTTGAAAATTTTCAAAGTCCCGAACTCTTCAGTTCTTGGACTGTCCAAGTGTGGGCTCAAACCCCACTCTAGTCCAATACGTAAGCCCGAGCAAACTCAAACTTTTGAGTAATAAAAAGGTAAGACATTAGAGCCCAATGACAAAGTACAAACTAAGCCAAAGCCAAAATTCAAGCCTAGACCCACGACCCATGACCCTCAGGCCTCATGCCATGAGGCCCGACCTGGTTTGACCTGCGTGGACAAGCCAGGAAATTGATTAGTGCGCATGGCAATTCGGGCCAAAGACCACATGAACTAGGTCTTGCCTCTTTTGAAAAACTTTGGTACCCCCAAGGGGCGCAACCCTTTACGTAAACTTGGGATTTATATTTCCATCATATACAACTTGATTTTTCAATGTGGGACTAGGTGACTATTGACCTTCCTATATACCACACACGGAACACACTTTAAAAGTCAATTTTGCATTCAATTCTTAATCAATTTCATTCATTCTTTCCATAACTTAAATCCATTACTTAGGAGTACACAAACTTGATTGGACTCGGTATTAGGGTCCCCTCAATTTTTAAGATAAAGTCACCAAAAAGTTTAGATTAAAATCCATTATTTCCAACATTATGATTTACGAATGGAATGTAATGTAAAGCAAAGTATCAAAGTGGTAGTAAAGTATCTTCTAACACTTCAAATCTAAATGAATATTTTTCCCATCAAAGTGATAAAGTATCTCCTAGCACTTGAAATCTAAATGAGTAGTGTTTCCATCACAGTGCTAAAGTATCTCTTAAATGCATGTGAACTCTATCACAGCTAAAACCAAACCAACATTTAGGGATCGAATACTTCAGAGAAAGCTCATTTGAGAAAGGTGAATAGACACGGGTTGGATCCGTGTCGATGGCGAGAATGGCATCAGTGGCTGGTGGAGATAGGGGTCGGTGGCTGGCGACGGTGGACTACAATGGTGTGAGTTAGGAGCTGAGGGGTACTGGTTTACAACATGAGAGGGAGGAGATTTCGCAAAATTATAGGCATCTGCTTGCTGAAATTTTAAGAAAACATAATGTGTACCACTTTTCAAATGCAAACAAGAGCTGAGAGAGATTGAGAGATGAGTGGGATCCTCAATCCATGTCAAGTTGTTACATGATCGGTACACCCAATCTATACCCATAGCAAAATCGATCTACAACCCAAATCTTCAGTTTGGACCATTACATTTATCAAAATGTACATTCAGAGATTATTACTAGAGAATTCAATTAAACTCCAACATAATTCTATCTCCGTTTCTCGAATAATTCACTCATTATCAAAATTTCAAGCATTTGTCAAATATGGTTCACATTGTGAAAAAAGTATTATTAATGGAACTACTTCTAAAACAATTAGTCAATAATAATCGAAGTACAAAATTTATTGTCGAAAAAGTCTATAAATCAAGAACATCTTCATAATAAAAAAGTGGTGACTTTTTAAATTTCCCATGAGTTACAAATGAGAATAACCTCTACAACCGTTGGATCATTTTTCCGTTAAGATTGTAGTTGTTTGATCAAAAGAGATTAAAAACAGAAACCTAAATCATTGTTTTCTTTGCCAAATCTATCCCTCTCAATACTAATTGTTCGGAAATGCATCCACAGTGACCATTTTCTTAGTTTGTGTTCTGATAGAAAAGAAATACTCACTCCCACATTATTATAGTGTGATTAAAATGTTTATAACTCTTGGGGGTAATATTTAAAATGGAGGAAGATGATTTTATTTTTGTTTGAATTTACTTTTCTGTTGGGAAAGTTTTGCAACACATTTGTCATAACTTTTTCATGCTAGGAATCAAATTTACACCGAGTTTCTCACAGAAAAATTCTAGAAGTCATTAAATGCAGTACACAGGGGTTATTGCTGTTAGTGTCTTTAGAAGGGAGAGATTTATGTAAGCGATATTGTGGATATATTATAAAGAGTTGAATAGTTATAAAAGATTTATTTGAGTATTTTTTAAAAAGAGACATCTGATAGATATGAGTATGTGGATGAAATTCTCCTAATTAATAATGACTTTTGCTTATAAATTTGAGGAGGACATGGAAAGGGGATAAGATATAAATATAAGGAGAGGTGTCTAAATTTTAGCTCCCTCCAAGCAAATAAAATTTGAAATATTTGGAATCTAAAATTGCTAACAAATTCCGAATATCACAATCCGAATTGCCATATTCCAAATTTTATACCTCTCATTTGACCTCTAGGACTTACTTCTTCTCTATAATATGAATGGGCTTTCACTTATGTAGAACAAAATGGGGGGTTCATTTTGAAAGATACGAATAAGGTATTTTTAGTGAGATGCTGTGTTTCATTCGAAAGATTTGAAGAATGATCTTAAACTTGTTTAAAAATAATAATTTTAACAACTTGAAAGATGATTCGAGTGTTGAAGATTTAGCTTGAATCTTCCAAAGAAGATTTCTTTGACTTCTTGAAAGATCACAATATCTCAGAGTATGGTTGATCATTAATGAAATATGGTTGTGAATAAATGAGGACATGGCTATGTATTGCTCACCATACCTATGTGTTTACACTCATATCCTATATATACTGATATAGTCTTGTAAACTGATAGAGAGTAAACTGAGACAATATTCAGAGAGATTGTGAGGTGTGAGAATGTGTAATAACTCTCCTATATTAGTGAATCCGCTGCCTCCGTCGACGTACCCAATTTTGGAAAACCACGTAAATCCTGTGTCGCTTGTGATTAAGTGTGTGTGTGTTGGGTTTATCGTTCCTAAGGCACTACAAGTGGTATCAGAGTGTTAAGTAACCCAGAAATACGAAAAATCAGAGTTTTTTCGGCTCTGATTCGATTCTGTCCAGAAATCAAGGTGTTAGAAAATCTGTTTTGAGCACTAGGTTTTGTTTCTCTCGTCGAGATGATTCCAGAAAGGTATTACACGACTTCATATGACGTCGGGGTGAGCCACACCTTTCGGTCAAAGTTCTTTTTTTTTCGGTCAACATGCGAGTAGATCTTACTTGCCCACAGCTCTTTCACGCACTGCCTAAGGTTGAAGACATTGAGTCAGCGCCAACATCAGCCCTGCGAGCCACGTGTCATCCATTCATCCGACACGTGTTCGCCACGTCATCTACCACGTCAGTAACCGCGTCAAGGCGTGGACCCAAGTTCTGTCACGCCATCGCATACGTGGACAACCACGTCAGCTTCTGCGCCAGGTGTCACTGACACATCAGCGAGGTTGCTTAGCAGCAGATCCAGTCAGCAGGGAATATTCTTTTTCAAAAAAGAATATTCTAGAACCTATTTTTTGTGATTTCAGGGTCGTTTTAGTTTCGATTTTGACAAGATTATAGTGTTTTTTAACTGATTTCGACGTTCTGAATCCAATGGCTTGCTTGGTATTCTATAATTCAGCTCATAAGTTGGTGTACTATCATTGTTTGGCTTAAAACGCACGTTTTCGACATTTTTTGTCATCGGATATTGTCTTTGGTAGAGTTTAAGAAGTCCCGATGGAAGATCCTGCTGCATAGAATACCACGGCCACTTCTAGGGGTACCTCAAAGTTCAAGACCAGTTCGAACTACTATGGGCAACGGAATACGGTTTCCAATGCTAAGTTTGAGGTGGAGAAGTTCGATGAAACAAATAACTTCGGCATGTGGCAATACGAAGTCTTGGATATCCTCTATCAACAGGAACTGGATATTACACTGGAGAAAAGACCGAATGATATATCGGACAAGGATTTGACGAAACTTAATCGCCAAGCCTGCGGGACAATCAG
>JABCMJ010008448.1:0-21905 GCA_014822125.1 Arbutus unedo
CCCCCCCCCCCCCCCCCCCCCCCCAAAATCACTATTTTAGTCTTCTATCTTTTGACATAAAATTGTGAATACCTACCGTAAACTTTTCTATCTTTTGCCTTAGCAGCGTGTTTCACTTGTAGACGAATGGGAAATTCGAGAGGACGATTCAGATGCTAGAAGATATGTTCTGAGCTCGTGTGTTAGATTTTCAAGGAGGATGAGAGACACACTTGCTACTTGTCGAATTTGCCTAGAACAAAAGTTATTAGGCCAGTATTGAGATGATGCTATAAGAAACACTATAGGAACGACCGTGCCGATCGACAGTATGTTGGACTGAAGTGGGAGAGACGAGCTTATTGGGATCCAAAATTGTGTAAGTGACGACAAAAAAGGTCAAAGTCATCCGACGATGACATCTAACAGCCCAGAATCGTCAGAAGATTTATGCCAACCAAATGACTAGACCTTTGACTTTCAATGTTGTCCTGGAAATTTCACCGAGACGAGAAATCATTCGATTTGGGAAGAAAGGAAAGCTATCACGGAGGTTCGTTGCGCCATTCAAGATCCTACAAAGTGTTGGAGAAGTTGTCTATTGCCTAGTTTCTGTCGTCGCAACTTGATTGAGTACACAACGCATTTCATGTGTCTATGTTTTGAGTATCTAGCCCATCAGACTCACATTATTGATTGGAAGGAAGTCTCTATTGATGCAGACACAACTTATGAAAAGTAATCAGTGCGGATCATTGATCATAGAGAGAAGATTCGATGAGGGAAGACTATCTATTTGGTCTGAGGTCCTTGACGACACTTGAACATAGAAGAATCAACCTGGGAGCGAGAAGACGTCATGCGCGTCAAACCCCAATCTTTTTGGAACTTCTAGTTTATAATTTCGTCTTATTTAAAGGAGATAGATTGGAAGAACTCAAAATTTTAAATCCAATGAAAAAGAAAATTAAATAATTAGTCTAATTCTTGTATGTCATGCGCATCAAACTCCAATCGTTTTGAAATTTCTAGTTTATAATTTTGTCTTATTTAAAAGAGATAGGTCGTAAGAACTCAAAATTTTAAATCTAATAAACAAAATTAAATATTTTAGTCTAATTCTTGTAAATTATTATGTGCATATTTATTTAATTATCCCATTTCATATTGAATGCATTAAATTTTATTTGGGCTTGCATAATATTGTGATGCAAGCATTTTGCCTAGGCCAAAAACCCCGAGCCAATTCTTTTTTCCACTAGTCCAACCTATAAACCAAATCGTTGGTAACCATTTGGCCCTTTCACTTTTGGTCCATCTGTATTTTTTGGTCTAGCTCAAGCCATCAAATATGCCCAACATCTATGGCAACAACCACATAGAATTATTTTGTGCCATCATCAACCTCACATGTCTTGCGTCTTGGAATGGAGTCGGTTATGTGTCATATATTAAGCTAAGTTATGTCGTGAGCTAGTTATATTCGTTAGTTGTGTCGTGTCTTTTTAAAATGAAACATAGTATGATGGGAGGAGGTAAATTTTTTGATGTCAAGGTATGACATGTGAGAAGCATAATGCTCGTGAGCATAATAGTTGATAACATGAGATACGAGAGTCGATGTTTGGGTATACTAGCGTCAGATACAAGATTCAGCTTAAGAGTTGAGACTATATCGGTTGGGAACATTATGACATTATTTTGGAAATGAATTTTTGACTTACAGGCAACGCTTGTGTCGACTCGAAACTTGAAAAATTAAAATAGATTTTTGTCACGTATGGAAGTTGTCAGACACAATGTCAAAAACTTAAAAATTGGACATAGAGGTTGATCTAAGAAAAATTATTTCCGAGTCTCACTCTGATTTAAATTTCGCAATTTCTTATGCTTTACTTATTATTAAATATTATTTGTGTTGCACTTTGATTTTTATTCTGTAATTTATCTGTTTATAATTTATGAATATTTGCTCATGTCATTATCTTAATTATCCATCACATGATCTATTGCATAAGTTGAGTTAACGGATAGGTTTATTTGCTGAACTTTGCTGCTCATGCTGTAATTTTTTTCTGCCCTTGGTCTTTCACGTCGGGTGTTGAAGACAACACTTTTGAGAAAGACCAAGTAGCACCTTGATTTGCTTGGTCTATTCTTTTTGAGCTCTATCTTCAAAACTCGATGTAATTTCCTTACTCCAGTAGTTGTAATAGAACTTTAATTTAATCCTAAGAGGTTGCCCGAATGGAGATTGGGTGAGCCATACATTTGGATGTCTCGAGGTTGAAACTCGGTGACAACACCTGGGCCCACTAGAGGCTTGCCCAGTCATTAACTTCAGGACTCTAAGGACTAGTGTATTAGGTAGGGACTCACCCAAACTTTACTCTAACTTAGTCTCAAGTCAGCCGGATACCTTGGTTATAAAAAAAATAGAACTTTAATTTACTATGAAGTGAAAAATTGATTTTGGTTCTATTGAATTATTTTAATTTAACGTCTCTGAAATTTGGAGCGTTATAGAGTGGCATGAGAGCTCTAAGTTTTCTTTACTTAAGACTAGAATTAGGTAGATCGCATTATGAGTGTCATAATTCATGGGTAGTTAATAGTATGCAGATATTTATTCTTATGCGATATTGTATATCATAAGTCTCATGAGCGCGTGCGTGCGTATGTATGTATATATATATATATATACATACATACACACATATGATGTAGATGACAAGGATCCTGAGGAAGATGATCCTGATATGGACGATGATGATGACGATATTGATGACCTGATCATGTGACATGTTGAGGAGTAGCTTGAGGAGATGGGATTGGTTGAGATGGATGAGATAGATGATGGAGAGGAGTTGCCAAAGGAAGAGCTAGAGAGTGAGGTGGAGTACCTCCCGACACCTGAGCATTCAAGAGTACACATAGACGCGACAAGTTGGAGCACTTGGGAGGGGTAGGAGTGGCACGCACCTGTTAGGGATCGATTCCTGAAACCTAGTGATGAACGCGTACAGTTTATACAACAAAAAAAATATGAAACCCTACTAGGCGGAATTAGGGTTTATACCTTCGAAATCTGTCTGGTTTGATCTCGATTATCTTTGCAGTTTGATCCTAATCGAACTTTAAGCAGGGTTAGAATGATTTTGCTCGACTGACTTCGAGATCTTCTACTGTAATCCTATTGCACCTTGATCACGTACTGAGAGTGGACTCAAAAAATTTGATCTCTTTGCCTTCACAGAATCTCTCTCAATCTTTCGAATACCAAGTTGTTGTTTGACTTCGAAGGCATAGCGGTGTATATATAAGCAATGATAGGGACCCCTCGGAGAAGTATGGGTTAGCCTTCCTATATAATTCGGGATTTCTAGTCCAGCCCGGATTAATTTCGAATTATATAAATTATAATTCATACCACTACAGAATTATAATTGCATTCCCCTTCCATATCTCAAAATTATATTTCGGCTCTATGTCATTAAATGCTTATTTATCTCCCCGCATTAAAATTACAAATACCCGTTGATTAAAATAAATTACTGACAATTTATTTAATCAACATTTATAAAATTTCTTGAGACCTTTAACTTAACTTATTCGTTATGTCGGATACTAATATCCACCTACAGAGTTTGACATAATCGAAACTTATAAGTTCTCTCAAGAGGATATCATCAATCCCTATAAAGGGACGTGAATTCCACTAATAATTAATAGTCGTCATACACTTAATATTGTGACTCAACTCATCGAGACTATTGGCCCACAAGGCATCACTCTATAATGAATCAAAGTCAACAACATTAAATGTACACATCGATTAATTATTTTTGGATTAAGAGTCCATGCATACATAATAACCATAAGGTGTAAATTGCATTATATTGTCAGTATAAATGCAATTACCTCAAAGTGGTTCTGTTCAATACACACAAAGTGTACTAACACAGTGGGTTAAAACTATACCATTTTTTCTAGTCAAAATTAGACCTACTGAAACGCTGTGTTATAGTCCTACTGATGGTGTATCTAATTTCACCTAAGATTGTGAACTAAAGACTTATATTCTACAAGAATCGATAATCTAATCCTCTATGTGTAAGTCAAACTCTACACACCAGATTATCTATTATGTAGAATAAGAGACACTCCTGTACAACATGATATGATAGGATGCAAATATTTTTCATAAAGATTCTCATCAAGAAAGGAAATAATTATTTAATAAATTCAAATAAAAATTAATTCAATACATAAAGTCATGGCTTTTAGTATAAAATCCTAATAGTACTGGGCACAATGGTGTATGTAAAGATTGCTCTTGTGGAACATTGTTACTGGAAGGCTTGAGGAGAGCCTCATTTTCTGGGACGCATTGATCATCGAAGGTACTTGCTCAATGTACCAGCAAGATTTTTGAAGAACATGAGAAATTCAGTTCCAAGACATCTGTTACAGAGGCAACGCCCGAGGGACCATCACGGATCATCAATCGATTGAGCAATTTGGACTTGTTCAACCTTGCCACTTATGCCAACACACCTTTCCAGTCGAAGGATTGTCGTTAGCTCAACCCTTGGAACATAGACTTGTGGTGGAACATAGACTCGTGGTGCTACAAGGTCTATTGGTGAATTTTGTGGGACATCACCCTAGTCGGATAGGCTTTTATTTGCATGTAGGCCACGTGCTATTTTATTGTATACATGCATATTTGGATGTACTTTCATGACGTGGTCGAATGATGTATTACGGTATCATTATATGAATGGAAACAAACTTTTACCTAACTATAGCACGGAATCATTATATGAATGAAGAAAAGCTTTTGTCACTTACTTTGTCCCTAAACTCTAGCACATTTACCTAACTATAGATGGTCGAAACAAGAAACGGTGCTAACATGGGTAACTAGGCCGGATCTAAAAACACAATGCTAACCCATCCCCTCCACCACCTCAAAACACGACACCTGGATTCAACGATTTCAACCAGCTCATGCAAGCTTTCTTTAACGTTGCCCGCAACCCTCAATAGTTTGGACACCAACCCAAACATCATGGTCAGCCTAGTCAAAGTGTTATACTCAACGAGTTGTGCTAACGTTGACCCTCGATCTTCTCAGGTGAGACCAACCCTACTGTTGACCTGGTTAAAGCAGACGGAGAAGCTATTAGAGATTTTGAAAGTCCGTGACAACAGCGATCGAGGCGCTCTTGTAGCCTATCAGATGCAAGGCAAAGCTGATCATTGGTGAGGCATAGCACGTTCAGACAATGACATGGACGGTCTTCAAGACGTGTTTCTTGTTAAGTTTTTTCCGACACCTGTCAAGCACGGGACCATTTGGGTCAAACCAGAATAGTGGAGGTAGATAATTCACACTCCAAGGAGAAGTTGAGGAAGAATAATTTTTCGACCCGTTTGTGATTCAAGGTAATCTGCTTCTTGTCAGCTCATGCATCAAGACATTATTTGATTCTGGCGCATCGCACTATTTTATATCTGCTTCATGTGTTGACACATTGAGATTGGAACCAGCACCACTTGAGACTGTCATGAACGTTACATCACCGTTGGGTAGTATTGTGTCAGTGGGATTAGTCTGTAGAGTGTGCGGGTTACAGATTTTTGGATTGCGATTGATGTTCAATTTATTAGTTATTGACATGATGGATTTTGACATGATCTTGGGCATGGAATCAACTACCATCAAAAGACGGTAACCATATACTCATTAGATGCAACTTGTTTCAAAGTTAAAGGGGATAGTAAAGAACCTCATCGTTGCTAAATGCACGATCGAGATGACATGATAGTCTGACAGGATGACTAATGAGCCTGACACTAAGTGAAGATGACCATATGAAATTGCGAATACTACGTGTCGTGTGTGAGTACGATGACGTTTTTCTTGAGGAGCTACAAGGATTGCCATTTTCGAGAGAGTTGGACTTCACAATAGAGCTTGTACCTAGAATTGCACCAATTTCCATGGCCCTTTTCAAAATGGCCCTAGCTTAACTCCGAGAGTTGAAGACACATTTTACAAGAATTTCTGGATAAGAGATTCACCCGACCGAGTACTTCACCCTTGAGAGCACCGACTCTGTTCATCAAGAAGAAGGAAGGGACACTTAGATTGTGTTTCGACTACCTCTAACTCAACTGTGTGATAGTCGAGAACTGTTATTCGCTTTCAAGGATTGATCTCTTTGACTAGCTCAGAGGAGCCACCTTGTTCTCTGAAATTGACTTGAGATCTGGGTATCGTCATCTGCGAGTATGAGAAGCTGATATACTGAATATGGCATTCCAGACTGGCTATGGCCACTATGAGTTTGTTGCGATGCCCTTTGGTTTGACCAACGCTCTTGCAGTCTTCATGTGCTTGATGAAGAAGTTTTTCACGCCATAACTGGATCAGTTTTTTTTAGTGTTCATCAATGATGTTTTGATCTACTCAGCCTTAGAGGAAGCTCACGAGCAGAACTTGAGGATCGTACTTGAGACCCTACAAGACACCCAGTTGTATGCCAAAACCAGCAAGTGTGAGTTTTGGATTAGAGAAGTGAAATTTTTTGAACACGTGGTTTCAAAGGAAGGAATCTAGGTGGATAATAGTAAGATCGCGGCTATCAGAGATTGGAAGAGGCCTACTAAAAAGTGCCGGCCCTGTTCATCAAGAAGAAGGAAGGGACACTTAGATTGTGTTTTGACTACCACTAACTCAATCGTGTGACAGTCAAGAACTGTTATTCGCTTTCGAGGATTGATCTCTTTGACCAGCTTAGAGGAGCCACCTTGTTCTCTAAGATTGACTTGAGATCTGGGTATCGTCATCTATGAGTAAGAGAAGTGGATATACTGAAGATGGCATTCCAAACTTGTTATGGCCACTATGAGTTTGTTGCGATGCCCTTTGGTATGACCAACGCACCTGTAGTCTTCATGTGCTTGATGAAGAAGTTTTCACTCCATAACTGGATCAGTTTGTTATAGTGTTCATCAATGATATTTTGATCTACTCAGCCCTATAGGAAGCCCACGAGCAGAACTTGAGGATCGTACTGGAGACCCTACAAGACAACTAGTTGTATGCCAAAACCAGTAAGTGTGAGTTTCGGATCAGAGAAGTGAAGTTTTTTGGACACGTGATTTCAGAGGAAGGAATCTAGGTGGATAATAGTAAGATTGCGGCTATCAGAGATTGGAAGATGCCTACTACTGTGTTGGAGACTTAAAGTTTCTTGAGACTCATAGGATATTATTGACGATTCATTCTAAATTTCTCGACGTTGGCTAGATCAATAACACGATTGACTCAGAAAGGAATCAAGTTCGAATGGGACAAAGCCTATGAGAAGTCTTTTTAAGAATTGAAGGACAAGTTGACCAACACACAACTCACCATTCTGGAATGAGATGTGGGATATGTCATTTATTGTGACGCGTCCAAGGAAGGTTTGGGATGTATGCTGATGTTGAATGACAAAGTCATAACTTATGGGTCACGACTGCTGAAGTTGCATGAGAAGAATTATTCAATGCATAACTTGGAACTCGTCGTCATGGTTCACATGCTGAAGTCTTGGTGTCACTATTTGTCTGGGGAGAAGTTTTGAAGTATTCACGGATCACAAGAGAGTTTTATATATATATATATATATATATATATATATATATATATATAAAGACTTGAATATGAGATAGATACGTTGGATGGAGTATCTCAAGTACTACAACTTCACGCTTTCCTACCATCCAAGTAGAGCCAACATTGTGGCAAACGCTTTTAGTCGCAAGTCTTGAGGACACGTTGCCAACTTAGTAGTTCGAGAATAGAAGATGCTTGGACGAATTCAAGAGTTCGATCTCCAACACAACGAGATCGTGGGAGGAGCATGGTTGTACACATTGACAGCAACACCGAGACTACATGCAGAGATTCTGAAGGTTTCAACACTAGATCAAGAGCCAAATCTTGTTAGACATCAGTTGACTTTGTGAGAAGTAGTAGCAAGATGGACAATCGGTACTGACAAGGGTTTGTCCTGGGGACACTACGGGAATCAGTTTTGAGAGAATTTGATCGATTGAGCTTTATTGTCCAAACTAGACAGAACAAGATGTATTGGGACTTGAGAAGATTTTATGGGTGGTTGGAATGAAGAAGGATGTTGCCAAGTATGTAGCTACTTGGCTCACCTGTCAGTAAGTCAATGTCGAGTACCAAAAATCAAGAGGAACCCTTCAACCTCTACCTGTACCGGGTTGGAGGTGGGAACACATCGCTATGGACTTCTTGGCAAGATTACCAAGGCCGCACGAAGGACACGAAGTCATTTGGATCATTTAACCAAGTTGAAGCACTTATGCTTATTTGAGTATCAAACACGATGGATTCTTACAACCGCCTCTACTGAGCAACGACAACTAAAGGACTTAAGGGTTTGGGTGGGTACCTCCTGTGAAACTGTATCCGCACCTATAACAATTGTTGATGTATTAGAAATCAAGATCACAATACTATATACATGAATGATATGTTTATGACCGAAATATGCATGCCCACCATGGCTTTTAACTTACACACCGCCATATATTTAACAAAACTATTTCAAGACTATAACACCCAAACCAAAATCGAAGATTGGTGTAAGCAATAATAAAAACTATGGATCAAAACCACGAGAAAACAACAATTAGAAACAACATCAAAGTAGCAGCAAAACCACAAAACCTTACTTGAACCACCATCCCAGAGACACAGAACAATAGCAGCAGCAAAGCCAAATTACAGGCTCATTCAACATGAAGGACCGAAACATAGCAACTGGAACGCAGAAACATACTGCTATATAAGATGTTTAGACATAAAGATCCATCACATACCTGGAGATTGAGGACGAAGAACCATAATCATGCTCTCTGCTCCCTGTATCGCTCTATGTTAGGTCTCTCTAGAAACCCTATGTTTTGTGTTATGTGGTCTGTCACTTGAAATTCCTAAATCACCTAAATCATTAAATTGCAATTTTCTTCTGAAAGAACGGCGTGAAACTCACCCAAGCCTTATACATGTGAATAAAATGAATATAACACTATTTTTAGAAAAGTTCAAGGAATAATTATCCGGACTTTTCATCCCTTAAATCGAAACTTCGAAAATCTATTTTTTTCATACGTAGCCATTTTTCAAACAATCAAGTTTTTGGGCATGATGGAGGTATAAAACGAAATGGGCATCCTACCCAAGACATATTCATTCTAACCATGTTATCTAGATCAAAACACACTCTTAAATAACTCTAAGCATTTAGATTATTAAATCAATGCAATGCTGTACCAACAGGCTTACCCTACTTTCTACCGGTAGACACACCCATACACAACGCACACCTCAACACCACATCATACATGCAATATCTTATTAAAATTCATGCTCTGCACAATGTTTTCAATAAATTAGATAATGAAATTCATACGAGTATTATAGAGAGAGAGAGAGAGAGAGAGAGAGAGACTTGAAGAGACATGCAACGAGAAATGAAATGGTTAGGCTTTGACCAGTAGGCGCTCAACATGTGGCGTCAGTCAAAGACGTGTCGTTTCGTGTGACTTGTCATTTTGTCTACCACTATCCATTCAACGAACACCATAGTACTACAACCAATGGAAGGTTGACATGTGGCGCAAATGACGAATGTGCCGTATTGCATGACCCGTCCTTTCGTTTGACTGTGGGCTTCTCAGCGAACGCCGCCTATTCTAACCAACTACACAATGCAACTTTTAGCACATGGCTTGAGTACGGAGGATTAGGGAATTCGAACAATCAAGATGTTAAACTCCTCTCTTTGTGTTTTTATAATCGAGCAAAGGAGTTAATGGGCTATTGTAATAGGCTGAAACTCTTCGGTCTAGGCCGATGACACTTATAGGCCTAGCCCAGCTTACTTCAATGACGAGTCAGATCGAAGGAGCACTAAAGACTCGATCTCCTTCGGTGTCATGGATCAACCTTGTGGATCCAACTATAGGCCAAATTGAAGTCTTGAGAAAGCTACATGGCGTGCCTCCAATTTGTCTTTAAATGCACGGCTAACGTGTGGGCCAAGCCAAATGCATGATTGTCGGCACATCTAAGGTGTAGTGGCTTAAGGAACCTCCTGGCAAGGATGGACACTCGACCCCTCCAATGGGTCATGATACTCAACATTTGCCAAGCATGACGTGATTCTTGTCGTGAACAGTTAGTTATTCACAGAATCATGGGGGATATGTGGTTACTAGTTGTGGGGAGCGACTAATATGATGCTCGGACGTGGTTCACGTGGAGGTTTCACCGAATCAAGCTAGGGGTTTCATGGTACGTGCGACATGATAGTCTTTTATATAAGGTAAAAAAGACACTCAATTCCAAGTATGTACAATTATTGATCACTCTAAGTTTTTCAATTAGCTCATTCCTCTCAGAGAACTAACTTAAGTTTCAGAGTGTCCTCTAGTACCATTGGCCGGTCGACAGTAATCGATTGCTCATTTTGTAGCTCAAGCAAAAAGAGGTTCAATTCTAGTAATTCTAAGGAGAAATTTACCAAATTCTAGGTTCCACATTTATCTATCGGAATTTGTGTTGCTCAATATATAATAAAGCTAATATTCACCACTACTCCCTATACGTTTTCACATAAATTCAAATTACAATGTATTTTGGCTATGCCAAAGCAAGAGCAACTCTAAAGCGTTTATGGAGAGGAAGAACTTGGTAAACTTACTTTCAAAAATGGTATATCCACTCTTCTTAAATATTAAAAAAAAAAAATCATTCCTATAAGGACAAGAATTTTTATATTCTATTAAAAGAATATTTTATTATTTTATTTTATTTTTAGAAATTATTATTTCTATTATTTTATTTTAGTTCATAATTTGTATTGTGCATGTTTATTATATGGGCTTTAAGTTTTATGTTTGGACTTAACCATTTAACTTATAAGTTGGGCCATTTAGACCCATTTGGTGTTTGAATCCAAGCACAAACCCAAGACTCTAAACTCAACACCACTTGGCCCAATTTATCTTTTCATATGGTGGACTACTTATACTTGATAATTTTCATTCTCTATCATTATACCTACATGCCCCAAATACTTTTACATTGTAAATCTTCACAAAAATTTTCATGACAAATTATATATATATATATATATATATTTTTTTTTTCACCAATGGAACTTCTCGCCTCAGTGGCCACTCCTCCTCTTACTCGGCAAAACCACTTAGGACCCATGGTTTTCTCCCAAAACTCCATTTCTCCACATGGTCCTTGGAAGCCAAGTCTTTCCCTCCCCAATGACAATCAAAGTTCACCTTCAACCTCACATAACTACCTAGGGCCCTATTTCAATATGTTTTCTTGAAAAACACTCAACCTTCCCTTATATAAACCCTTGCTCTCTCTTTCTTCTCCTCATCCACAAAATTTTAGAGGTGTTTTGGAGCTTCCATTTTTGGGAGAAAACCCATTGTAAAGAGAGAAATTCTGTAGAGAGAGAGAGAGAGAGAGAGAGAGAGAGAGAGAGAAACCCACTTTTTCAATTCACACCCTAACCGTTGAATGAAGCTCCACTTCTTAGCAATGTAAGTTTCTTACTCTTATTTATCCAATTGTATGTTCAGAAATCAACCCTGAAGCCCCTTCACCAAATTATGAAGGTTAGCCAAAGGTTGAAAACGAACCAGTGCTGTCCCGTCGCTGTGGCTGAGTTGACCTACTGCCGAACTGAACCGTTGTCCGAGCCGACCTTAGCTGAGTTGAACCTACTACCAAGCTGAATCATTGTTCGAGCTGACCTTAGTTGAGCTAAACATACTACAGAACTAAACTCTTGTCCAAGCTGACCTTAGTTTAGCTAACTTACTACCGAATTGAACCCTTGTCTAAGCTAACCTTAGGTGGGCTAAATCTACTGCTGAGCTAAGCCCTCATCTGAGCTGACCTTAGTTGAGCCGAACCTATTGTCGAGCTGAATTCTTGTTCGAGTTGACCTTAGTTGAGTTGAACCCTTAGCTGAGCTGACCCTAGACTGAGCAGAACCCGTTGCCTAGCTGATTTTTGCCTATAAGTCCTATTTTTACCTAAGTCCTAAGCAAATATGTTAACTCATAGCAAAATTTGGAACCAATAGGAATGCATGTTTAATAATGCGGTGTTTACTTACTTGCCATTTCATTTATCGTACTTCCATTATCATACTATAATTGTTGTTTATTGTTACTCTATAAAATGTGGATGAGCATGTTAATAGATCAGAACTTATGGCATATTAAAGAAGCACTAAATTAAACTAGAAGTGGATATTTAGTATTTAGGATATCCCATGGATATCCACATGTGGAAACTAATGGAGTTCTCAATGAGATTATGGTTGAAAATTGATGAATTTAAAATCTATGTAAGCTATACTTTGGTAAAAATCTTCTGCTTGGGATTTTGTGATGACACCTGGGTGCAAATGATGAAACATAGAAATTCACGCTTGGAGTTATGCCCGCAATGCCTAGATATGAATACTATGATTTTGAGGTGATGTTTATAAAACAAGGTAAAAGTGATGTCACGAAACAATATTGATTTAAACTCTTGTATTTAGGTATTATCGCTTTCATATATTGTTCATGACATAACATGTTATTGTGATTTGTATATTTATTTAAATCCATAAACATTCAAAGGGAAATTTAAGGGTAAGATAACTTATTGGGCTTTCTCAGCTCATTGGTGCGTATTTTCCCCCCACCCCTAGCGTTTCATGCTAGGTACCGAAGTAGAAAAATTTGAAAAATTTGAACAGGAGTATGTGCCACCGAAAGATTCTTATTAGGAGGAAGACATTGTTAATCCATGGCTGACTTAGTTGATTTTCTTTAGAGTAGCTCTGAATTTATCCATGTAGAGTTCTTTTGTTGCATTTGAAACTCTACTTCATATTTTACTTTTGTACCAGCTAAACCCTTGTTCTATTATCAGTACTCGTGTATTACTGTTGATAATGTAAATACCCGAAAAATTTTAAAATTTTATATTAATATACACGTTAATGAGCATAATCAATGTGGGGTATGTAAAATTGGTGTAATAACATGATTTGGACTTAATGTGATATAATGTGGTAACTTTGGGAGCTTGTGGTAGCGTCTGACATACTTGAGGGGTGTAAGTATATTTTTTGAGTATTGAATTTGGTTTGTACCAGACAAACCCATTTTGTCAAAATACAAACCCATCTCATCTCCTTCTCTCATACGGTTGAGCCCTCTCCCAAAACCCTTCATCCGAACTTGCTTCAAACTTTGATTCCTTCAAGATCCTAAGCATTTTTCTCATCTTTGGTTGATATCCAGTGGTGGTTTGCAACCATTTGCTTGGAGGAGGTGTATTTGACATTTTACAATATTTGGAAGCTAGAGTTTGAAGTTAGAGCTTTAATTCTTGAATTTGGAAGTCGAGGTAGGGATTTCTCACACTTATTACATGTATAGAACTTAAATGTATAATTTTATTATGTTTAAAATTGAGGGTGTGACAACTTGGTATAAGAGCCCTAGATTTGAATACCTAGAGACCGTGGAGAGACTTTTAGTCTCATTGGATTCAAACTCGTTGCATTTAGACATGACTTATGTGTGCTTGTGTGCATAACATGCATTGGCATTGCATAACATGTAAGTAGGATGATATGTGACTGTTGACCCTTTTGTTAGGGATTCTTAATTGACATTGGCCTTGTGACGACAGTAGTCGTTTGATATTGGAAGTGTTATTTTTTTTTTTTGTAGAATTATGCCTCCAAGACGTGGGGTGAGATTGGGTAGACCTCGAGGCTGAGGCCAAGGCTGTTATCATGAGATACCGTTAGAAGATGTTGTGAGTCAATAGAGGGATGTTTCGTGGTGGAGGAAGTCCACGAGGAAGTCGAACAGAACGTCGAATCGCCAATCGCTTCAAGCTCATTCGCAAGGGAGTTCGTGGCAGCGTTAGCCAAGCCAATAGGCTTAATTGGGCTGCTAAAGCCCATCCTGGTGATTGGGCGATCGATGTTATGAGAGAGTTTCGCCATCTTAACCCTCTTTAGTTCAGCGAAGAGGGTGATAATTTTCTTGCTGCTAGCCATTGGCTTTCAGAGATTCGTAAGCTATTCAAGTCTTCGAGAATAGTGGAGGATAACCTTCAAGTATCGATTATGGTATGTTAATTGGTCAGGGAAGCGAACAAATGGTAGGAGTCAATTCTTGAAGAAAAGAAGGATGCGCGAAGGGCCGCTAGGCATATGGTAAGAAGTGATGAACCGGATGTTAAAGATATGACTTGGGCTGATTTTGAGGTTCTTTTCGAGAACCGATATTTTTCGGAATCCTATCGTGAGCAATTGCGTATCCAGTTTGAGAGGCTAGAGCAGAAAAATATTTCCAAAGATCGCAAGTGCCGTCGTTTTGAGAGGGGTCTTCACTCTTCTGTGAGAAGGCTCGTTGTGAGCCAACACAAGTTGAATTTTGCTAAAATTGTCGAGTGTGCAAGGAGTGTGGAGTTGCCCAGGGAGGCACAACGAGTTTCTAGAGTTTGAGAACCAAGGCAATTAAGTGTTATGCAGAATTCGTCATCTTCAGGGAGCTCGGGAGTCATGGGTGCAAGCGACAGAGAGATCAATTTCAATCTCCACAGAGCAACTCGAATCTTAGGCCACCTACTTTCTCCGATTCTAGGAGTAACACTTCGAGACCACCTATTGTGTGTCATCGGTGCAACCAACCCAGCCATATCCCTAATCAGTGTACGGTGTAGCCGAGGGCTTGTTACTCTTGTGGCCAGCCGGGCCATTTGGTTAGGAATTGTCCCCAGGGGACAAGTGCACGTAGTGAGGCAGGTTCTGTTTAGTAGTCAGGACAGGATCATGGACAACAACAGCAGTAGTTTAGGGGTACTCAGAGGGAGCACCAACCCCACTTTCGTCAGACTACTTTAGTTCAGGGTTCCCATGTTGACAGGGGTGTGAGTTCGTGAGGACCTACACTGGGTTCAGAACAACGAGGTGGTTATGCGCAGTCTCAGCATACCCAATGGAGGGTTTCAATATCATGTCTACTGCTGCACCATCTTCCTCACAGACTCTAGAGGCTTTGGTTGTGAGGGGTGCATTCCTATTGTTTAACTCTTTTGCTAGGGTTTTTATTTGATTCTGGAGTATCACATTCTTTCATTACTGCATCATTTGTGTGTGCCTTGGAGCTAGAGACCGACATTCTTGAGTTACCTTTGTTTGTTGAGACTCCTCTCGGAGGTAGGTCTCCACTTTGCCGTATTTGTAGAGCTTGTGAGCTCGTTATTCTTGATCATCGTTTCACCTTTGACTTCATTGTTTTGGACATGTCGGGATTTGATGTTATTCTGGGTATTGATTGGTTATCTACTTTTCATGCCACCATCAATTGGTTTAAATGCCGAATTTGCATTTGTTCACCTGAAGGGGATTGTTTTGAGTTTTTTGGAGAATGTCGAGAACCGTTGGAGTCTTATTTATGGGGATCTCGAGAGCGAGAGTCTATTCGCGCTTTGTTGGCGAGTTTGACTTTGGATGAGGATGTGTCCACATGTGGGGAGTTACCTTTGGTGGTCCGTGATTTTCCGGATGTGTTTCCAGCCAAGTTCCCTAGTTTACCTCCCGAGAGAGAGGTTGAATTCGCGATAGATTTACTTTTCGGTACCGCTCTGATTTCTATGTCACTTTATCATTTTGCGCCGGCCGAGTTGAAGGAGTTAAAGACACAATTGCAGGAGTTACAAGACTTGCGATTTATTTGCCCTAGTACATCACTGTGCGGAGCGCCAACCTTGTTTGCGCAGAAGAATGATGGATCATTACGATTGTGCATCGACTATTGTAAACTTAACCATGTTACCGTGAAGAATAAGCATTCGATGCCAAGGATTGATGATTTATTTGACCAACTTCGAGGTGCGACCTGCTTTTCAAAAATTGATTTGAGATCGGGCTATCACCAATTGACGAAGTTCGGCAAGGAATGACTTTATGCAATTTGACAGTGCATTCAACTTTATCGACTTGAGTGGGTGACGCCCAACAACACGATGAGAAAACGAACGAGTTACGCAAGAAGTTCTTCAGTGGCAATGCGCAAAACGGATGGATGATTCATGCCAACCGGAGTTTACGTTATCGAGGAAAGCTATTTGTACCTATTTTATGTTGGGAAGATATTTTACAGGAATTTCATCAATCTCCATTGGCCGTTTATCCAGGGGAAACGAAGATGTACCATGACCTATGTAGACAGTTTTGGTCGCCCAGAATGAAACGGGATGTGGTAAATTTCGTGGCAAGGTGTCTTACATGTTAGTAAGTGAAGGCCGAGCATCAACGACCGGCTGGGGAGTTGCAACCTTTACCTCTAGCTGAGTGGAAATGGGAGAATGTGACCATGGATTTCGTTACGGGTTTGCCGAGATCGCCGAGGGGACATGATGCCATATGGGTCATTGTGGATCGATTGACTAAAACCGCACATTTCTTACCAATTCGAGTGACCGATTCAATTGAGACACTTAGTCATTTGTACATTCGGGAGATAATCCGACTTCATGGGATTCATGTATCCCTTGTGTCAGATAGAGATCCACGGTTTACTGCTCGTTTTTGGCAGAGTTTGCAAACAGCGCTTGGCATGAACTTATTGTTTAGCACCACATATCACCCTCAAACAGATGGGCAATCCGAACAGACAATTTAAATTTTGGAAGACATGCTTTGAGCTTGTATTTTGAATTTTTGTGGTGGTTGGGAGGACCATTTTCTGCTTGTCGAGTTTGCATACAACAATAGTTATCAATCCAGTATCGAGATGGTACATTACGAGGCCTTGTATGGGAGACCGTGTAGATCACTCGTGTATTGGACCGAATTGGGAGAGACAATTTTAGTTGGACCAGACTTGATTGGGGAGACCGCTGAGAGTATGAGAACGATTCACCAACGACTTTTGGCAGCACAAGAGGAGACAACCGAACAGATTAAGGTGATCCGTCAGAGGTTGCTTACTGCACAGAGTAGACAGAAGAATTATGCTGATTGTTGCCATCGTCCTTTGTCATTCGATGTGGGAGACCATGTGTTTTTTAAAGTGTCACCGCAACAGGGTTTGTCACGTTTTGGGCGGAAGGGTAAGCTTTCACTGCGATATATTGGGTCGTTTGATGTTATTGAGAAGATTGGAGAAGTTGCATACCGTTTGGCCTTGCCGCCAAGATTGTCGGGTGTATACGATGTTTTTCAAGTTTCGATGTTGAGGAAGTATGAGCCGGATCCGTCGCACGTGGTTGAGTGGTCCAAACTTGAGTTAGAAGCCGATGCTTCTTATGGGGAGGAACCGATATGTGTTCTTGATTCATGCGATCAAGTATTACGAGGCAAGACGATACCGTTAGTGCGAGTGTTGTGGAGCAACCAAGGCAAGCAAGGGTCGAATTGGGAACGAGAAGATGAAGTTAGGGAGAAATACCCTCATCTGTTTATGACTTGATTGTGTAACTTGTTGGAACTTGATTGTTGTGGACGTAATAGTCATTACCTTGTGATATTTTGATTTGGCATTGTCAATGCATATAGCATGTTAATACGCTTAACTAATTTCATGGACTTGTTGAGTCGTGATTATTGTATTTTGCTTTGGCATTGTTGATGCATGACTTGTGTTGATATGTGTATATAATTTCGAGGAAGAAATTCCTCTAAGTAGGGGAGAATATAAAGATCCGAAAAATTTTGAACTTTGATATTAACATACAGGTTAATGAGCATAATTAATATAGGGTATGTAAAATTGGTATAATAACATGATTTGGGGTCAATGTGATATAATGTGGTAACTTTGGGGGCTTGTGGTAGCATGTGACATACTCGAGGGGTGTAAGTGTAGTTCTTGGGTATTGAATTTGGTTTGTATCAGGCAAACCCACTTTGTCTAAATACAAACCTATCTCATCTCCTTCTCTCATACGGTTGAGCCCTCTCCCAAAATTTTCCATCTGAAACTTACTCCAAATTTCGATTCCTTCAAGATCCTACGCAGTTTCCTCACCATTGGTTGATATCCGGTGGTGGTTTGTAAACATTTGCTTGGAGGAAGTATATTTGACATTTTACAACATTTGGAAGCTAGGGCTTGAAGTTAGAGCTTTGATTCTTGAATTTGAAAGTTGAGGTAGGGATTTCTCACACTTATTACGTGCATAAAACTTGATTCGGTTGCCATTTGATGCCTTGAAGTTGAGTTGAGAAGCCCTAAGTTCATAGTCAAAATCTGTTGAAAAATGCCCTTATTCCTGCCCACCGGTGCCTTGTTTTTGGTAGCACCGGTGCTAATTGCTCTCTGTATCTCAGTTTTGATGCATAGCATCGGTGCCTTAATTTTTGATGCACCGGTGCCTCCCTTTTTTCTTTGTTCCTAACTCTCAGATCTTGGACTAAGCACCGGTGCCTTATTTTTTGGCACATCGGTGCTTTGAACCTTGAAGCTTCCCAATGGTTTTGTCATACTTAGACACTTGTTTCGGCGTGTTTGTCTACTTGAATTGGAACTCCATGAACTCTAAAACTTACTTTTGTTGGATACAAAATGTTAGCTTTCTATTTATTATTTTAGATCAGTTAAGCATTGTATTATGCCTTTATTGAGAGTAAAGGAAATGAATCACATGATATACATGGATGTTGATCTTGTTGGATGAAAACGATGGCCTTTATGACACTTGTGCATATTTTTATGATATGACATGAACATTATGGGATACTTGACATACGTGACACCGTACTAGATTCCTTCGGGAATGCTAGGCAAGGCCATGAGCTAGAATTCCTTTGGGAGTGCCAGGAATAATTTTGAACTGGAATTCCTTTGGATGTGCCAGGAATGATTTTGAACTAGAATCTTTCGGGGATGCTAGGCTGATATGTACTGGTCCCATTCGGAAAAATACCAGGAATGACACTTTGACACATAACGAGAACAAATTGATGATATACGTGACTCGTGGAATTGTAATTGATGAATTGAGAAACTATGACATATTGTGGGTTGTTTATGCACATTTCTTGACTCATTACCGTTTTGCGTACCTCCTCTCTCTTGTATAGATATTGATATATGCCTGACTTATCATATAATGTCATATGCATGTAATACATGTGTAGACTTTTCTACTGGGCTGTCGAACTCAACCCGTCTTTCTTTTCAGGTACAACCTTGTGGTGATCATAGTATGGGGGCTTGGCATGTATGGATTGATATGCATACTTTTGAAAGCTGCATTGGAGGAGTTACTGAACATCTTTTATATTTTATTTTTGAAAAGATGTATTATAACTCGTACTTTATTTATTTAAATTCAAATGATGTAAACTACTTAAATCAATTTTTGATTTTAGAGATAATGATCATTGGTCGAAGCGACCTCTTTTGTAATTCATTGCAATTGACCTTTTTGAGAATTTTGGTGAAATTGTGAGTATTTATAAATGATAAATGTATAATTTTATTATGTTTAAAATTGAGGGCGTGATAGATAATGTCATCTTCTATTTCCTTTATTATATTAGATATTTTATTTAACGTTTTCGAGAAATTGGGGTGTTATTCCTTTTACTTGAGATCTTGGGTAGAATGGGTAGACCACATTTTGAGAGTCGTATTACCTAGGTAGTTATTATTATGCGCGTACTGTATATTTTCTCATCAACATTGCCCGACTTTGATTCTAACCCAATGGAGCGTTATCTTGCTGACGACGTAGACAACGAAGTTATGAACAAGCCAGTCACTGAAATCAATGCACTAGTACCTGTTTTGATGGAACAAATGACGACAACTCAACCCATGGGATCCAAACTCATGGGGTTACGAAGGACAACGAGATTATCGAGGCAACTTGAGAAAGCGAATACCTGCACTGACGTGACTATCCGAGTTTGTTCTTTGAGCATTTATAGGAAGAGTAGTGGTAGAGATAATTGCGTGGGGCGTCAGATAACATATGTAAGACCATAGATAGGATCTTGTTTGCATGTAGGCTACACGTCACTTGTGTTATACATGCATGATCAACTATACTTGCATATCACGTTGTATGATTTATGATGTTAATTATGTAACATTAATAAAGAAAATCTGTTGCCACCTATTTTGCCCTAAAACTTTAGTATATTCATACAACGGCAGATTGTGGAAACGACGGATGACGCGGAGACTGAGGAGAACCCTGGACCTACTCACCACAATCAACACCCTCCACCACCACCCTAGCATGATGCTGCACCGGGATCGCAGAATTCAACCAACTGTTCCACACTTTTAGCGATGAAACCTAACTTGCACCTCCACCACCAGTTCAACAACAACATATCAAACAACCAAACAGGAGCGTACTATTGAACTAGTTTTGCAGAAGACGACCACCCATTTTCTCTGAAGAGACCAACCCAAGAGCTGCAGAAGTTTGGCTCAAACAGTTAGGGAAGCTCTTGGACATCATGCAGATACAAGACCATAGAGACAGAATAGCCCTCGCTATGTATCAGACTATTGGTGGGATGTAGCAAAGACTACTCATGATGTTCAGACTATGACTTGTGAAGCATTCAAGACACTCTTCTTAGCAAAATACTTTCCTACCCTTGTGAAATAGACATTGATTTTGAAATTCATGAATCTAACGCAAGAGAATAGGACAGTGACCCAACATGCTACTAGGGTCGAGGAGTTATGAAGACATGCCCCTGAATATGTACCAACAGACGCCTCCAAGGCCAGGAAATTAGATTGGGGACTTAACCCCCAAATTTATAAGAATGTTATGTCTCAGAGGACATTAACCTATTCTAAAGTTGTGGAAGGTGCCTTACTAATGGAGCAGGAGGCTTCAGACTCCAAAAGAATTTGGGATCAAAACCGCAACCGACAAGCATCTGGTGGACCCATCTGATGCGACCAAGGCAACCTTAACCATAAGCCCTACAACAATAATAATAACAACTCTCGACCTCAACAACAACTGTACCAGTCACAGAACCAAGTCCTAGGATTATGTTTCAATTGCAGAAAGGAAGGACATATTAAGAATAGCTGCTCGATGCTAACTAGAGGATCAAGAACAAATGAACAAGCATTGGGGCCACAACAAGACAATTGGAATCAGCTGAGATAGCAACAAAATTAGCAAGCTAAAAGAGCTAAAGAATCGTTTGCATTTGACCAGAATACTAGGGGTAAGATATCTTTTGTCACGCCCTCGATTTTCAATAATAGAAATATTCACATTTTAAATAAAAATCTGCCAATTTCTAAAATATACTCCTAAAACATCGTTTTTCCGATTCAAAGAAGTTCATAAAATTCCAAGTAGTTCATCCCAACAAGGGGCACCCCCGGCCCAACATCCAAAATAACAGATTAAAGTATTACAAATATTTTGAAATTGAATACATGTCTCTACAAAAGAGAAGTTACTTTACATCTTTCAAAAATATGTCTAAAGACGACGTATAACTCCTATCGTGCCCATCCTTCAAAACATGCATCCATGCACATCAAATCATGTCTCCGAACCCGTACCTGAAAGGATGAAAGGGTGAGCTACAAGCCCAGTAGAGATGTCTATACCAATGTTATATGGATATGCAATGATTCGGCATGGCTCATGTACAATTCATAATAACACGCTCATGACAATAAATCCACAAGTCTTTAAATTGTGATCACAAAATCTAAGAGATACAATAACGAGTCAAATCATATTTTTCTTATTCGTTCAATTGTCATATACCAACTAGCACATC
>JABCMJ010008450.1:0-12280 GCA_014822125.1 Arbutus unedo
TCTCTCTCTCTCAATTTAGCTTAACTTTATTTTCTGGTTATTTTTTATTTTTTTTATCGGTAAACAAACATAATATATTAAGATAAAGATTAGATACACCTCAGTGGGGAGGAAAACATGTAAATTGTGTTGGCAAGCTGCCAACAAATAACGAAACCCACATCACACCCTCAAGTCATTTTATCCAACAGAGTAACTCTTTTAGTGTCTTGTTATATTACGAATCTCTTAGTTGTAGAGAGCAAGTCAATTTATTACAAGATGTGCAAGTCTTTTACCTTTTATAAGGAGCAAGTTCTTTTATGAATAAGAACACTTGTTAGTGTCTCCTTCGTGCAAATCTCGTAGTTATAAAAAAAAACAAGTCAATTTATTAATATGAGCAAGTTTTCTAACTTAAAGGACCACATCGTTTTATTAGAATGAGCAAATGAGGTGTCTTATTGGTGTAAGTTTTCTAATTTCAAAGACTCTTAATTAAGAAACCCAGTAACAAATTCAACGAAAGGGGGAGACGCCATTGCAGATTGATTGTTTGTTTTTCTCCTCCGTGTTGTATTGTTTTCTAGGGGGAGAGAATCTGAGAATGTGTGTGTGTGAGAGAGAGAGAGAGAGAGAGATTGTTGCATCAATTTTACACGGACCTGTGAATGGGACATTGGAGGAGGGAGGGAGGAGGGAGGGGATGGGGAGGACGTACTTGGACCCCCCTTTATTCCATTCTCCGATTTTATCTTTTTTAATTTTGCCTTCAAATTCAACTAAATTTCAAAAAAAAAATCTTCAAAACTCTAATCTAAACGGGATAGGAAACGAGACGGAACGAATTAAACCGGACAAAATTATTTTCCCTAACCAAATTTTGACATAATTAAGGACCCACAATTAGAAAAATAATCTGTAGCTATTTTTTTTTTTTCTCATTCTGAATTTTCAAGTTTCGATAGCTACTTTACCCTTGATCTATTATACAATTACATAGACAACAAGTATATATACACATTATGCGTACAATAATTTAGATACATAGTTATTTATACTCCATACTTATTTAATACATTGTATAATATTCACATGCATATTCATCTCTATATTATAAATATATACGCATACACATATTGTATACATATTTATTTATATGTACTCATGTACCTATTTATGAATAGTCATAAATATACTAAATAAATAAGTATGTCACAAAAGATGTATATAAATATGTTTAAGTATGTGTTTAAGTAATTATTTCAACACATACATAGATTCGTAGACCTATTTATGTACATATTTACTAGCAAAACCTCGTGCTACGCATGGGAAACATTGAAGTATACTCTATTGATACGAATGTAAAACAAATATTATTTCAATATTTCACATAGTGAAAACATGTATATTATTCACAACATCAACCAAATACGATAAAGAATAAATAACATGAAATGATAAATAAGATCATGTTAAAAAATATATAAATAAACAATAAATAAATTATATGAAAATATATAATAAGTGACTATTATTTTTCTATTCCAATTCTTTGTTGCCTTGGAAAATGTGCAAACATTCTTCAGACCAGTTAATATTTAATACAAACGTCACTGCATTAGCACAACTCACTTCACATAAAGTGTTTGGTGCGGGAACTATGAATACGTAAGCTCGTTCATAATAGGAGACAATATAATTCTTGATTATTTTGACTTCATTTTCCTATTATATTATTGCAAGAGAAGATAATTACCCCAGTTATGCAATTGTGATTCAAGTTTCTTCAAATGTGATGGTACACATCACAAGATAAACTCTAGCGGACTATCTTATAGTGTAAACTCTATTAAGCCAGAAGAGTCTTTTATGACTATCCTTACATCAAACATGTTTTTTTTTAATAATTTTGAATCATATAATGAACTAATCATTTACTAGTCATGGAAAAATTACTTGGTTATATTCTGAACATCATTCCAGCCACATTAAATACAAACAAATCGGCTATAATGTTCCACAACTCTTGTGAAGCACGTCTTGCAAAAATCAATCTATAGATTTGCATATATTTTTCAATCTATCCGATAATACGTTATATATATATATATATATTCTCATGCAATAGAGTCGTAGGTGTTAAAGCTTATAGAAAACATCACTTCCTTTTTTTATTGAGTTTTTTTTTCAAATTTAGTAATTTCTTCTTGAAACTTGTAACATTTTTTAATACATCAAAAGAAGTACAAAATATTTACTCTCTCACTTTTATGTTCTTTGAGGTCCCCAACCGAAGTAGTGTAAAGTAATTATACCTGTTTTGTAAGAACTCCTCCTCCTAACGTAACAAACATCATTGTAGATATAGACATAATTTAGTAATCATATAAGCAATCTATCCATCCGAATGTATTGATTATTTTACGAACTGGATATAGAAGTGAAAGTTCTTATGCAGAAGAGTCAACTTACAGCTCTAGATGAGATGGTCTGGGCAATCTTGATCAATGTATGTCTGCATATGTTAGAAAAAAATTGAACAAGCGGCTATTGGACTGGCTATTGTTTCCTCAGGAATGCCAATAACTTTTCATAACAACAAATGCATAAAAACATACGCCTATCAACAACTTTTAAGGAAGCCACAATGCTTTTCACCAGTACTCCAACATGCTGCAAGTGTTAACTCATGTTCTATTGAGCACTAAAACTCTCATGCTTTCTATTCCGCAATAAAACATATGCCTATCAACGAACAGAAAGATAAGGATAAGTTACAAAATCTTCTGAAAATCCACAGCTTTTTAAAATCCCAAATATAAATCTTTTAAGGTTAGCATTTTGTTTGAATAATTTTTAAATTTGAAAAGATTATCTCAAATCAAGGATGAGAGGATTATTTTTTTAAATAGTGTTTGACATTTAAAATCATTACTTTTTTGACCAATTAATTTAGGTTGTTCTAGATGATGTAGCTTAGCAAGTTCAGGGGACTTCTCACAAAAACACCCCTGTAATACATAACAGTATAGATGGCAATATAGAAGGGAGTGTCATCTTTTGTCTTATTGGTTTGTTATTATCCTATGATCAGACTTACTTATTTTAAGGTTTCTGTAGGATATATTATTATGAGATTAGGTCAATTCAGAATACAAGTATATAATTTAACTATTTATGAATAAATATCCATAGTATACATATTCATAATGTGTAATAACTTTTGAACAATTTTTTGATGCAAATAAAATAAGGACCTACGGGGGCGGACTCAGAAATCTTGATAGTGGGGTCAAAATCATCACTAAGTCAAATAACAAATTTTTCTGTTAGGAGAAAAATATAAAGTCTTACGTACATATTAATATAAAACGACACATGGCGATTTTTCCTATTTAACAAAAGATATAGGAAATTGTGATTCGTTAAGAAAAAAATAAGACATCTTTTTAGTTATCAACGCTTAAAATATTATTATTTATCAGTTAACATTTTTTCAAATGTGATATAATTTTTTTCAACAATTTGCTAGTAAAAATACTTCTTCTTTTTTTTGTATTTGGATGAAATTTTAGTATAATTTTTTTATAGTAGGTGAAATGTTTTGGGCAATTTTTATACCTTACGCAAAATGCTTAGAAATTAGAAGGGCATGAAGGTGAGGTCCATGAGGAAACAAAAGGAAAATAGAAGAAAATATTATTTGCTATTTTATTTTATTTTTTCTAACTCGGACGACAAAGGAAAGAAATCAAGAAAAGAAAAACTCATCATTATTTTATTCTTATTTCGAATGTCTCTCTCGTAAAAATGGAAAGTCAGACCTTCTTTTTTCATTTCTTTTCTTTTCTTTTCTTGTGTACTTTTGCCCCTTACATGTCGAGAGCAATTCAATGTGGGCGCAAATAATAAAAAAAATATTTTTGCCTATGAGAGAAAGAGCAACTTTGAAGTAGATTAAAGAAAAAAATATATACCTAAAGTGGACACACACTAATTTACATATGAGAGAAAGAGCATTTCATAGTCCCCTAGCCCACACACTCATTTACTCATTTATCAGTCGTTGGCGACTTATAAACTGTAATGTGGACACTTGTAATGTTAAGCCAGTCAGTCAGTTTGAAGTCGTTGCGCTAACATTGCTTCATCTTTATTTATTTATTTTTGTTTTAATTTCTTCTTCCATTACAGCATAGAAGAGAGAACCATGCCGTGCTTCAGGATCTGCAAGCTCACCTTCACTGTTGATTACAACAATATGGTAGAAGCGAGGAAATCGTGGGAAGAATGGGATCTGAGGATTCTAGTACTCTATATGTTCATTTCTCAGTTATACCTTCTCTTTTTTGGACGACTCCGCAGAAAGAATGCGTCACCACTGATGACGATTGTGAGCGTTTGGTTGTTGTACCTATTTGCTGATTTGTTGGCAACAATTGCTCTTGGAAAGCTCTCCAAGATCAAAGTCGACGAGAAGGATACAGGTGAACATGCGCTTAGGGTGTTGTGGGCACCTCTAATCTTGTTCTATCTTGGAGGTCCTGATACCCTCACTGTGTTACGAGCGGAGGAAAACAAGTTATGGGTGAGACACCTTATAGGAATACTTACGCAAGGTGCAAGAGCAGTTTATGTCCTGATAGTAACCTGGGATAAGAAGGGCCTCTCTCATGTTGCCCTATTGGTGTTTGTTCCTGGGATTATCAAGTACGGAGAGAGAGTTTGGGTAATCAAGTCAAGATCCAAGAGTAATTACAAGGGTTTTGTTCACTTAGATTTATCCATAACTGACAACTTCAGTGGTTTGGGGTCTAATGCAGAGCAAGTGCTCCAAGCCTATTCCTGGTTCCAGACCTTAATGCCTCATAATCCAACTTACAAGTGTGATCCCACCAGCTTGGGCATTTTGGTAACAAAATTCCATAAATTAGTTAGAAAAGGCACTGTTGATGTTTTCAAACTGATAGAGATTGAGTTGGGTTTGATATATGACATGCTCTTCAGCAAGGTAGGCACGATTTTTACCTTATGGGGCAGCGTTCTTAGATTTCTTAGCTTCTCTCTCATTGTTTCTGTGCTAGTGATATTTTTAAAGTGTCATAAGCCTTCCGGGTATCTGAAAGGTGATCATCCAATTACCATCATTCTGTTAGCTGGAGCCATTTTTTTAGAGATAACTGGAGTTGTTGTGCAACTTGCTTCGGATTGGGCCATGGTTTGGGCGTGTAAGAACTTACATCTATTGGTTAGGACGTCATCTGTTCATGTCCAAGACATGAGTTTGAGTCCCATAAGGGATAGTTCAAGTAAATGGGCCACTTCAGTTCTCTTTCTCCACGAGTATTTGATCTCTAAAAGGCAGAGATGGTCTGGGGTTATTGGGCAATTCAGTTTAGGGGACTTCCGCACAAAGTATAAGCCTACAGTGTGTAATAACACGTGTGAGTGCCTATTTGGTAGGGAAAAAATGTTGAAAAGATTCAGCTCACAGTTGAGTCCACTCCAACATTTGAAAGATCTAATCATCAATCATCTTCTCGAGAAATCAGAGGAAGTTGTAGTTGTTGATACATTGCATACTCCTGTAGAGGAAGTTGCAATTGTTGATACTTCGCAGACTCCTGCAGAGGAAGTTGCAATTGTTGATACTTCACAGACCTCCACAGAAGAAGTAGTTGTTGATACTTTGCAGACTCCTGCAAAGGAAGTTGTAGTTGTTGATACTTCACAGACTCCTACAGAGGAAGTTGCAGTTGTTGATACTTTGCATACTCCTGCAGAGAAAGTTGCAGAGAAATCAGAGGAAGTTGCAGTTGTTGATACTTCTCAGCCTCCTGCAGAGGAAGTTGCAGTTGTTGATACTTCGCATACTCCCGCAAAGGAAATTGCAAAGAAATCAGAGGAAGTTACAGTTGTTGATAGTTCGCAGACTCCTATAGAGGGAGTTGCAGAGAAATTAGAGGAAGTTGCAGATGTTAATGAGTTGCCAATTTTAGCTGTGACAAGAGGTGGCTACCCAAGTTCGCTACGACTCAGATCATCCTAAAATTGGTAAGGATGAGGAGAAATTGAAAGCGGTCAAAATACTTTCAGATTACATGATGTATTTGCTAGTTGCATGTTCCGATACATTTCCCTTCTGCAACAACTACGATAAGATTACGGAGGAACTTTTTGGAGAAGGTTTGACATCAACTAATCCAAAGGGGTTTGAGAGACTTGTGAACGAGGCACGAAAACTTGTCCAAGCTTTGGAGGAGAATCCGAAGAAGTGGGAGATTATGAGGGACGTGTGGGTGGAGATGTTATGCTATGCCGCGGAGAAATGCCCAGTGAAGAACCACATTCAAGAGCTTCGACATGGGGGGGAGTTTCTCACTCACGTCAGGCTTCTACTTATGCACTTTGGTGTACAGAAAATAATGGAGAGAGATAGGTTTGTCCTGAAGGATGAAAAAGATAACTGGATAAAAACTGCCGGCTCTACCGGGGGAGAATTAGAGGCGAACGTAATTGAAGAGGCTAAAGATGGAATAAACGCTACTAATGAACAACTTGCTCGAGGGGGTAAGGTTGGTGATTGGACTATTCAATCAATTTGACAAAACTGCTGGCCCTACCCGGGAAGAAATTCTGGGCAACACTAGAGATAGTGATGAGGATGAGGATTTACAAGCAGATGAATTAATCGATTGCTAATCCACTGGAGAAATTCTGTCAACTTGTAATATTTCTAGCTATGGATTCTTTTGAAGAGTGTGTTTGTGTTTCCGTGCGTGTTTTTGTTTGTTGCTCTACGAAACACTGTTGGTTTTCTGGTGTAAAATTTCAGGATCAGTTGCTACTATTATGTATATAAATGTCTAATATTAATGGCAATGTTGTGTAATTTCTGTACTAGTGTAATGATTTTTCAGCCTTTGTCATTAGGAGTACATAATAATATAAAAATATATCATTTTGAAGATTTTTTTTTTTCGTTATTTGACTGAAAATATAAAAACTAGTAAATTCTTTGTTCTATTTAGTTTACCAGTTGGGTTTAATTTTTTAGTTTAGATTTTTACTGCTAAGTTCATTATTCAAAAAATAAATATTGGTCTGAAACACACTTCTCAATCACACATTAAAATACCTTACACTGCACATGTCGGCCAGGGACTTATCTTATTTGAGTTTTAAATTTTAATTAAATTTTTTAGATGTCGTTAACTTCTATGAAAACAGTTCTTACAGATTTTTTTTTCATACTTTAAATACACTTTTCGTCAATGGCTAGTATAATTAAACTTTCAAAAATGAATCAAAATGTGTATAAATTAGCTTGAACTTATAAACATAATTCACTTGTTTTCATGATTGAAAATCATAGTTTATGTAGTTATAAAGAAATAATTGAAAGCAAGAAGCGATGTTTCAATAGAAAAAAGTATTAAGGTATCTCGAAACATGAATTCATATTTAGGCATATGAAAGTTAAGGAATTCTTTTGTGAAATGACCTAAATCTCCTTTAGCCTAGTGACTTATTTCAAGATTAAAATAATTTGCTCCCAAGATTAAACTAATTTGTTCCCTTAAATAAATTGACTTGCTCCACAAATATAAAATGAGTTGCTCTTAAGGCTAAACTAAGTTACTCACAATGCTAAACCAAAGTTATTAATCATGTCCCGTACCAGCCGGTCCATTACGTACGGGCATCGTTACAGAACCAGACCACTAGAGTACCGTTTCGATCATTGTTCCGACCTGTTTCGGCCTGTTCCGGCCAATACCGGCCGGTACCATACTGTATTGGACTGGACTGGTCCGTATTTAAAAAAATAAAAAAATTAATTAATGTTTTTTTTTATAATTAAATACAAATTGAGGTTAAAATTTATATTTTTTTATGTTTGGTGATTTATTTTTATATTGTAATACTTTATTTTATATGTTTAGTATATTGTTTGTTAAAAAATATTATTTGAAATATGTATATTAATTTTAGTAATAAATTCGAAACGGTACGTCGGTACACACCGGTACCGTACGTACCGTATACCAATAACAAAATCGATACGCTCGTCAGTACAAGATTGATAACTTTGTATTAAATTGACTTACTCCCGAGACTAAAATAACTTGCTCTAGTAGATAAAATGAGTTGCTCCCAAGATTAAAAATTGATTTGTTTCACTGCTTAAACTGACATGTTCCACAAGGTTTAAATGAGTTGCTCCCAGTATTAGAAAGACTTCTTTCTAAGATTAAATTAATTTGCTCTCAATGCTAAACTGACTTACTGACTTACTCCCCCGTATTTTTTTATGTCTATGATAATCTTTGAATATTTCTATGTTTTTTCAATTTTAATACTTCTTTTCACCGATTTCAGAATTTTTTTTGTCCTTTTTATTTTCCTCAAATTCTCCCATGTTCCTATATAGCTTTTTCGGTTTATCTTTTTTAATATGGTGCTTCTTGTGTTCGCACGTGCTTCTTGTGTTTCCTGTGCTTCTTGTGTTCGCACTCAGAATCATATTAGTCCAATCTCTTCGGAGCAAAGTCATTAATCTCGTTTTGTACAAGTTGGTATTAGTTGGTACATCTCATACCAGTGTCATAACAGTACCAGATTACCAAAGTACTGTTTCAGTCACTGTTCCAGCCAATACCTGACCAGTACAGTACTTAAAAATAAAAATTCAATTAATATTTTTTTAATAATTAGATACAAATTGAGACTAAAAATCATTTTTTTTAATGTTTGATGATTTATTTTTATATTGTGATACTTTATTTTAAATGTTTAGTATATTTTTTGTAAAAAAATATTATTTGAAATATGTATATTAATTTTAACGATAAATCTAAAATAATATACCGATACGAGATTGATAACTTTACGTCGGATATGTAAGATAAGATTTTAATATGAGGTGACCTTATACAGAATGCAAAATGAGGTCACTTTTGCGGCTTTGAAAACACCCACGCACATCCACCCCCCACAAGATAGGAGGCCTGTTCCAGTTTCCGAAAATACCCCCTCTGTTTCCTTCGGTCATTTTTTTATTCGGTTCTGTTTATTTGTGTCCCAGAAGCGCAAAATAAATCTTAATAAGTATGCCTATTTTAGTAACTTATATTCATGATAATTCACAAACATTATTTTTTTAGGCCTAGTAGATATAAATGTGTGTGGTTTTTTTTATAATGACAAAATTACCCTTATTTCTTTTTTAAGATTTAAGCATGTGAGATCATAAAAAATAATATATTTTAAATATTTTAAATATCCAAATCACTCATAACTTGTCAAAGCATCATAATCTTACAAAAATAACTAAATATCCTACCAAAGCATACATAATTTACTTAAAAAATCAGGTAACAAAATAATATATTTAAAATATCAAATATCAAATGATAGAATAATACACCACTCATATTTGAAAACAATTATTGAGTTTTAATTATCAATATTTGAAGAAAAAAATAAATTAAGAATTGCCTAACCACTCGACAAAACACTCTTTTTATGAAAGAAAAAACAGAATTAATTGCTTCACATAATACAATCTCTTGATTTGAGAATCCCTCCATTCAGGAAAGAAAAAATAATAATTAGATCATTGTAAATATGGAATCTCTTTTTTTTTATTTTCATAGAGTTGAATAATTATCAAGAATAAATATAACAAGTTATGGTCATTTTTGTTATTTAACTTCTTTTAATAAAATATTATAAAAAATCATTAAAGGAAGCTTAACTTGTGCTCCGTGGCCACTCTTTAACATTTGCCTTTTTCATTTTAAGCGTTTTATTGTACCAAATAAATTTTGTACTGTGTAAATTTTTATTCTAGAAAAATATTAAAAATTCATTGTTTACTAAAAATAATATTTAAAGATCAATCGTAAGCTCGATTATTACAAAAAAAAATTGTTTTTTAAGTGTTACGTAGTACTTAAAAATTTAAGGACGAATATTTAAGTATTTTTTTTAAATATTTAAGTATTCCGTGGTATTTCAATTTTTTTTGTTTTTATACCCCTTTTTTGTTTGAACATAAGGACAAAAAATATAAGTGTTATGTACTACAAAAAGAATATAAGTGTTCCGTTAATGCACGAAAATGCGGTGTTTCTTACATTTAAATAAAATGAGATTTGAAAAGTAACTCTCCATTTAATGCTTGCATTATATTTTTAAAAATTTAAAATCTTATTTATGACTGTCATAATTATATCATATCATGTGTTAGTCTTTTTATGCTTCACTCTAATAATTAATATTTCAAAGTTACAATAAGATTGAATTTGGCATGACTTTATTATTTGATTATTTTTTTATCCTTATGTGAATTTTTTTGTAATTTTTTGTCTTTCGTCAATTTCTTATAGATTATTAGTTTATCTCGACAAGAGATTTTATAAAATTTATAAATATTAAACCAAATTTTAAAAAATTTCAAAAATATGATCTTTTTGTGCTTATTCGTCGTCTTTGTTACTTTTTTTTAAATTTTTAGACATAATTTATACTTTTTAGATTTGTCTCAACGAGACGGACCATTAATCCACAAAAATTTAAGGTCAAAAAACAAATATAAAAAAAATTTAAATATAAACAAAACGTTCTTTAAAATAATCGAGTTACGTTATGTGTTGGTCCTTTTTTTTGGGAATGGTTAGTGTTTTATATGTATTATGTGCATTTATATATGTAATTTAAAGTATGCATGCTTGTGTATTAATATACATTAGCATAAATATATATGCCCAGAAAATACATTTATAACATAGATTATGCGTGTAGCATATACAAGATGTATGTACATGAATTATGTACCTAAATGAAGAAAAATGCGCGGAACTTAAATTAATTACGCAGCATAAAATTTTAATGGTACAGAACAACATTTTTTTGTATTATTTTTTTGTATAAACGATACAGAACAACATGTTTTACTATTTTTGTAAGCAAATGAGTCAAATAAATAACCTTAGAAGCAGTAACAAAAGGAAACAAATTTAATTTTGTTCACTCTCTAATAAACATTAACTTCATTCTCATTAGTTGAGAGAAAATAAATCAATCTCACCCTTACCAAAAAATGAAATAAATTTTGTTCATCCTGGACTGAACGTTACCCTCTTTCTCATTGGTTGAGATGATCACATCATTACCAAAAAATATTTTGTAAAGACTGAACCTACATCATTTCAATCAATAAGAGTAAAGAAAATATTGACCCACATTAAAATAGGATGAACAAAATTACACTCAGAAACTCATTATTTCTCTACCGTTGGAATAAATGAACACGAGTTGACATCTTGTTTTCTAAGAAAAGAACAACTGTTTTCTACAAAGTAAAATTTAAAAAAAAAAAATAGTGTTTCCTAAAAAAGAGAAGCATCACAAAAATGATACCCAAGTGACCCCATCCAGTTGTTGACCTAATAGATTGTACCTTGGTCACTTCAATCATAAAACAATGAAAATACAGGACATTTGAAACCTAAAATCTAAAAGATTAGCCTTTTGAGGTGGAAAAACGAAAGTTCACCTCTTGAAAACTTTTCTTGCACCACCTTAGAGAAAGCGAAAGCAGCAGCAGCAGCAGCTTATTTCCTACCAAAAGATGATCCCCAACCATATTATCCAATCTTTTCCCAAAAACTCAAAGTGAGGGAACGACGGAACTCGCAAAACAGTGATCACAGGAATAGCAATAGAGGTCTATTGAGATGTCGCCAGTGAAAGAGAAAAACAGTTGAAGTCCAATAGAAGGTTCACCACACACAAAAAAATGGAAAAGTTTCAGTACAAGGTCAAGACTAAACACTAACAACATAGTTATGTCCACCACGAGTTCTGGACTCCAATATTCTTTTAGAAGAGAAGCAACCTTGTGAATTAAGATGCGCCTTACATCTTTCTCATAAGAAGAAAAAGCCTCTGATCAAGCTTAAATTTACCCATATGAGTGGGATCCCCCTTCAGCATCAGTTGAAGTCCACCAAAAGATATGTTAGCAACCCTGAAGCCAAAAAAAATACAAATTAATGAAGAGCGTGCGCGGGGGGGGGGGGGGGAGGGAATTTGTGTGTGTTCAACTAAAACCATCCATGTGTTTTGACAAATTAGCTTCTCTCCAGATATATGTTTTGACGAAAAAATAGTTGATATCTTCTATCTGATAGAAGCGAGTAATTTTTACGACACTTCCATAATGTTGCATGACTACCCTCGACATGTTCTTAAAAAAAGTTTCCCATGCCAACAAGAGCACGTTGAC
>JABCMJ010008458.1:0-41869 GCA_014822125.1 Arbutus unedo
ACAAAATAAAATATAACTGTGTATTAAAATTACGTCGTTTTAATGCACAGCAGCCTCTGCTGTGCACCCTGCAGGCCCTCCGAATCCCCAAAAATGAGACTACAAATCCCATGGCTCTGTTGGTAGCAGATGAACCACAGGTCCGGCTCGGCGGCCGATGTATAACAAATAAGCCCCAAATATTACGACTTTTCGCATTGACGGCCTCACTCAATATTACACTGGCCGTGCCCGAGTCAACTCAGTTCAAATCTCTTCTCAAATGAAAAGGTAAGTCTCACAATCCCATCTTCTTTGCCGTTCCCTCCACCTACGGTTAGGGTTTTCCCGTATCAATCTCTCCCAAAATCCTAACTTCTATGCAACTCCCAAACAATCCATGGCAGTATCATCAATCTGTCGTTTTCTCTCATCCTCAATACGCTCCAGAAAGCCCAATTTTTCACTAACAACCGCCCTAGCGTTCACAACTTCTTCCTCATCGAACAACTACTGGACCCATTTGCAGAAATGTGGTTCAAACATAGAAAAAACCCTAAACGCAGTTAAGGATAAGCTGGACACCACGAGTGTCCATGAGGTCTTAGATAAGTGTGCCCTTAATCAACCTCTTCTGGGTCTTAGGTTCTTTATTTGGGCTGCCCTTCAACCCAATTACAGACACAGCGCATTTATGTATAGCAAAGCTTGTCAGCTGTTTGATGTTAGTAGAAAACCTAAAATAGTTACTGATGTTATTGAAAGTTATAGGGCTGAAGGTTGTTTGGTTAGTGCTAAAACATTCAAGGTAGTTTTGAATTTGTGTAGAAAGGCTAATCTTGCTGATGAGGGCTTGCAGGTACTGAGGAAGATGAAGGAATTTAATTGTCAGCCGGATACAACGGCTTACAATGTTGTTATATGGCTGTTTTGCGAAAAGGGTAACATGGATGTGGCTACAGAGTTGATAGAAGAAATGGATTTGGTTGATATGTATCCTGATATGGTTACTTATGTCGCAATGATTAAGGGGTACTGTAATGCGCGTAGGCTTGAAGATGCTTGTGCACTGTTGAAGGTTATGAGGGGACATGGGTGTTTGCCCAATGCAGTGGCGTGTTCTGCGCTTCTTGATGGTGTTTGTAGGTTTGGGACTTTGCAAAGGGCATTGGAGTTGTTGCAGGAGATGGAGAAAGAGGGTGGGGATTGTAGTCCAAATATCATAACATATACGTCTGTTATTCAAGGGTTTTGTGAGAAGGGTCTGACAATGGAAGCACTGCGCATTTTGGATCGAATGGAGTCTAGTGGTTGTTTTCCAAATAGGGTAACAATCAGTACTTTAATCAAGAGGCTTTGCACTGAAGGACATGTAGAGGAGGCTTACAAACTGATCGATAGAGTTGTTGCCGGAGGCAGTGTTTCATACGGAGAATGCTATAGTTCTCTTGTGGTGTTTTTAGTAAGAAGTGAAAAATTTGAAGAGGCAGAGAAGCTTTTCAGGAGGATGATAGCTAGTGCAGTGAAACCTGATGGTTTGGCATCTAGCACTATGATAAAAAGGTTTTGTATGGAAGGACGGGTGCTGGATGGATTTTGCTTATACACTGAAATTGAGAAGATGGATTGTTTTTCTTCAATTGATACGGATATTTATTCTATTCTTTTGGCTGGCCTCTGTAAAGAAGGTTTTTTGGTGGAAGCTGCTAAACTTGCAAGATTAATGATTGAGAGAAGAATACAACTGAAAGCTCCTTATGTGGACAATATAGTTGAATACCTAAAGAATTCTGATGAAAAGGAGCTTGTTTCCCATCTCACTAGTAAAGGGTAGTGATTTTGAGTAAAGATCGTGTTTTGCCTATTAAGCAGTACTGCTTTGATAATTTAAAATAGGTTCATGAGATTGGGTTGGATGGATTAGTGGTAATGAAACAACGTTGAGCAGCAGATTGGGTGTCGAATGGCTTTTAATAGAGGAAACAAGCTCGAGGTTGATTTAAGTCAAATTGCACACGCTTTTCATCTCAAAGCATGTTGGTTTTGATTGGTTCATATTAATTTTGAGCTTCCTTTGGGCTTAATCCATATGAAAGGCCAAGCTAACTGATCATGAATGATTAGTTTAATGACTGGAAATGTGTTATCGGCTGCTTATGGTACTGCATTGCAGTTGATATCATTGGAGGTGGTAGATGCAACAAAGATACAAAAAAAAAAACAAATTGAAATTATGCTTTTCTATTCTCAACAAGCTTGTACTCCGCATATGAAATTCGCTTCCCACAAAGGGCTTTTTCCTCAGGGAACACACCAAACTGGATTCATAGGCGGCTGCAGCCTGTTGTCCATGTCGAGGTAACTGACTCCGCTCTGTGGTACTATCACTTAGTTTGAGCTATTGTTAGTTTGATATCTAACTGCCAAAGAAGTTCCACCCTGCACTGCTTATTTCTACTTAATTTTCGGAGTTTAGTTTACATGTAAGAATCAGAGAGCTTTGGAAGTAACTTTTGTTTGTAGTCGTTTTCTCTTACTAAAGTAGACGAGGGAAGTAGAGAAGATTATTTTTGCTAGGAGTTTGAAAATTGCTAAAGTTCATCGTACAACTTCATGAGAAGCCATTAATGAATTCCTGCAATTTTTTCGTGGGACTGCTCCATAACCAAAGAATAAGAAAAGATGAAAGATGCAATCAATGAAATATGGAGAAAAAAATCAATGGTTCCTCTTATGATATGGGCATAACTTGATGTATTTTCTGTTTTTCTTCTGTATTTCCATAATTTTCAAATAATTGAGGTTGTGTAATATTTATAAATTAACAAATAAATATATAAATCTAAATTTATATATATCTACTGAGTTTGGGTACAAATTTGATAAGTCTCATTCCTTTATATCAACGAAGATTGTAATGTTAAGAAACAACTTGACACCTCAAACTTCTTATGAAACCAGAAATTGGTAATTGCCTGATTTGTTTATCATTCACTGTTTCACAATAGTCGGGAAGTAATATTCTCCACCATCTAAGTCGTTTGATCTTAGTTCCACTTTGATTTTCTACTTTAATTTTATATGCTTTGAATTTATCAAGAACTTTGTATTTTGAATGCAATAAGTAAACATAGTAAAAATTTGAATAATCATCTATAAATATGACAAAATATTTCTTGCATGCTCTAGTAGGGGTGTTATGAAAATCATATATATCACTGTGTATTAGTTAAAGTAAAAATGAAGCTCGTTCAATTTTAGGAAATAATATTCTAGTTAACTTATTTTGTATGCAAATTTTACCTTTATCAACAATGTCAATTTCATACTTCAAAATTAAATTAGACTTAACCATACCATCCATTTTTCTTGTGCTAATGTATCGTAAACGAGTGTGTTATAATGAAAGAGAATCAAGCATATAAGCAAAATTAACTTTATTGATATTTAGTTTGAACATGTCCTCATACATATAGTCATTTTCAACCAAAGTATCAGTCTTAGACAGAACAGATTTGTTTGACTCAAACACTAACTTGAAACCATGCTTATACAATAGGCTTCCCGATATAAGATTTTTCCTAACTTCTAGTACATGTTATACATCGGCAAGTGTCCAGGTCTTGTCAGAAGTGAATTTTAAATTCACGTTGCATTTACCTTTCGCAGGCACAGTTAACGATTTCTCATGTAGATAACAATTTCATCTTCAATTAAGTCATAGTCAGTAAATAACTTTTTGTCATTGCACATATTTCTCATCGTGCATGAGTCAATTCACTAGTCACCAGCATCTTCTAGGATATTCTCCTCGGATATGATAGCCACAAAATTATCGATATTTGGCTTTGATGCTCCATCTTTGTCACCCGTCTTTCCAGGGCTCGACGATCCTTTTTTATATGTCTAGGTTTGCTACAATACCAACAACCTGCAACATTAGGATCTTGTTTTTTCTCTTTTTCAGGACCATTTTTACCATGATATTTGCGCTTTTGATTTTTCTTGTTGGGATCAGAACCTTCCTCCACTACATGAACTTTGGAGATATCATCCTTACTCTCTTGACGTCTAGTCTCTTCCTCCACTCGAAGGTGTTGGGTCAATTGTTCAAAAGTAAGTTCATTGGCTTTGATGCTCCATCTTTGTCACCCGTCTTTCCAGGACTCAACAATCATTTTTTATATGTCTAGGTTTGTTGCAATACCAACAACCTGCAACATTAGGATCTTGCTTTTTCCCCTTTTCAGGATCATTTTTACCATGATATTTGCGCTTTTGATTTTTCTTGTTGGGATCAGAACATTCCTCCGCTACATGAATCTTGGAGTTATCATTCTTACTCTCTTGACATCTAGTCTCTTCCTCCACTCAAAGGTGTTGGGCCAATTGTTCAAAAGTAAATTCATTGGCTTTGATGCTCCATCTTTGTCACCCGTCTTTCCAGGGCTCGACAATCCTTTTTTATTTGTCTCGGTTTGTTGCAATACCAACAACCTGCAATATTAGGATCTTGCTTTTTTTCTTTTTCAGGATCATTTTTACCATGATATTTGCGCTTTTGATTTTTCTTGTTGGGATCAAAACCTTCCTCCACTACGTGAACCTTAGAGCTATTATCCTTACTCTCTTGACGTCTAATCTCTTTCTCCATCCGAAGGTGTTGGGTCAATTGTTCAAAAGTAAGTTCATTGGTTTTTTATTTGAGTTTCTTTTTGTAGTCTTTTCATGACGAAGAAAGTTTGTTAATTATAGAAGATACAACAATGAATTCATTTATGTTCATATTCTTAATCTTAAATTTATTAAGAATATTTTGTATCTCGTGCAATTGATCAATCATGAGCTTGTTATCAACTATACGAAAATTCCTAAATTGACTAATAAGGAATTTCTTACTTGTAGCGTCTTTAGTCAGATACTTAACGTGTAGTGCATCTCAAAGTTTCTTCTCTGTCTCAAAATTTTGATAGACATCGAACAGATCATCTGACAACGCATTTAGGATGTGACCTTGACAAATGTAGTCATCATTCTCCCATTTGATTCTATAATGAGTTTGTTCTAACATTTCATCTCTTTACTCTTCGTGAGTCGGTGTGGTAAAAACATAGACCACTTTTAGTATGGTGACAAGGAGTGCAATTTCTTTTCTCAACACCTAAAATTACTGTCATCAAATCGCTCCAATTTGACAAAGTCTTGTGTCATTTTTTGTAGAGACGTCGCCATTGCTCAATACTGTCTTTGGAATATGAATGTTGGTGGTAGTCTTCTACCAAAGTAGAAAAATCACATTTCAAAGTGCGTTACGGCATCACTTTTCCAAAAACAGTAATTGCCCCCACCAAATAGTACGCACCGGGTTTCATCAAATGTGCCTTTAAGATACAACTAAGTCAAACTTGAGTTCTTTCCAACTATGTTTGCACAAACGAAGTCAGATATAATATCTGTATACTAAAAACATTAGAAGAACTAGAGAGACCACCAAATATTATTTTTGTAGAATAACAATATTTGGAGTAAATGCTACAGAATGTAAAAGTGTTTCGGGAGAAAGATGGATGGAACGTTCGATGTCCCAAATGATTGAACCATTGGTCTTTATATAGGCCAAATCGTACATTTTGGATTGAAGTTGTGCTCGCTTGATTCCTGATTGTTGGATTTAATCCAAACGGTCCAGATTCGCTGAATCACCAAATTGATGTGATGTTTCACACATCCAAACAGACGCGATCTTAGCCATTGGATTGAACGCAGACGCGAGGAGCGAATCGATTCGGGATCAACGGTCATGCCCATTTGACCACATCACATACCAGATGGATGCCACGCGACATCCACACTAGTGCCATGTAACCGAACTGTAGCAAATAGAAAATGATGCTTATTAGGTGCTGACGTGCGAAGTGCAAAGTACGTAATTAAAACGTCTCATTGTAGTCACACAACCAACTGTCACACTCACGCATAAGCATGTGCGGGTGTGCGAATGGGTTCGAAACACCATAGCATAGCCCTTTAGAGGCTTATTACTCTGAACATTTTACTTGTGTTCCCATTTATAAGCTAACCATCTTTCTTTCAAGTTTTCAATATGGAACTAAACCCAACATCAAGTGTAAGCATTCTAGGCACAAGGAAGGTTTTACAAAAAATGCCTAAAATATAAACCTATTTATTTTGAAAATTCTTTACATAGATGACAACAATTTCTCTACATGTCTCTTGTTTGCTCTCTCCAAACTATATTGCGCAGGTAATTTGTTGTTCTATGATCGTTATCTTGCTTCTCTATTCACAGCTAAGAAGTACGTGTACATCTCAATGCCTCGCGTATCTATGTTCGACACTTCTAGGACGCGAACACATGTCTGCACGTCCGGGACACGTCAAAATAGGTCTCTTGATTATCAAATGTTTCATTTTTGAGTCAGACATGCACAGAACACGTTCAAGCATGAACATGACGTGTTTTGGGTCAGAATGCAATTTCTAAAACCTTAAATGGGGTTAAAATTATAACTAATACTCAGTAATTTGAGGGTAAAAAGTATGATATTTATGAAAAAAATTAGAATTGCTTACTATTACATCAGTCAATTCTTAAACCTAGCAAAACTTACGTATCGACGGGGAGAGAGAGATTGGAGAGACAACCAAGGGGCTATAGTTTCTGCACGTATTTCCCTCTCCGCTCTATTCTTCTTTCTTTGTTAATTTTTTCTTCTTTTTTCTCCGTTTCTATGTTTTCCCTCTTCTTCCCAATCCTATTTCTCTTGTATTCATTTGTGTTCTTAATTTTTTTGAATAACTTGTCTTGTAGTTATTATTATTATTTTTATAATTTGACAAAAAGTAATATGGCTACATATTACCTTAACCCCTAGGAATTCACACGGGAAATTAGAATCAACACTAATTCAAGAAAATAAGAAAATCTTTATTCATTCCATTTTATCCCCTAATCAAAGATGAGAGTCCTTATAAATAGACTCCCATAAAGCGATAACAACCAACTATGATAAAGATAACTTAACTATCAAGATAAAATTCTAACAAGATAAATTCTAAATAACTATATAGATAAATAATAGATAACAACCAGCTAGGATAATGATAACCTAACTATTAAGATAAAATTCTAATACATAAATCCTAAATAATAACTTAGATAAATAATAAATAAATAAAATCCTAAATAACAATTTAAGTAATTTACTATAATTTTTAGCTGGGCTCAAAGATATCGTCATCCAACCACAATGACATTAGTTGAGCTGTTTTCTGATGTTGCAACTAATAGATTCATGCGAACTGAGCTTGAGCCATCATGTACACAATATGTATATACAAATGTTTATTTAATTTTTGATTAAATGTATCCCATTGTGTCCGTGTTCACACCATCGCCTCTCGATTGATATTGATACAGTGTGGGCTAAGTTTCGACCAAAACTTTAGTATTTGGCCAACAAATTCCCCTCTTTATATTTCATAATCATAGGAGTTCTTTCTGATTTTGATTTTCTCTCATCCAAGGCCTGAAGTCCACTTGGCAAAAAGGTATGAATTTTTTATGGGGAGATTTGGTCAAAAGTCTACAATGGCGGACTTTTAGCGCAATAAATCTATCTTAAACTAAATTACGGGTAGAAGTTCTTTTGGCACAGAAGTTTCAAAAATGCCCTTCTAGTAAACACGCGATAACGTTATCTGTTCGTTGGATATATAAACGATGATTTCATTAGATAAAGTTACCTGTTAGTATTTACTAGTTAACATTATTTGTCGCTTTTAACAGACACCTTACCAAACAACGTTATTTGTTAGTTTTCAAAGTAATAATGTTATCAGATAAAATTATATCTTCACGTTCAAGGACAAATTCGTTTATAAAAGGATCTCATGCGTTAAAATTTTCCAAACAATGGATCCTGACTTATAAATTAAATTAATATGTCATTAATAGGTCAAATCAGCTAACTAATCTATGCTTTTCTTTCATTCTTGACTGATTACAAAACTTGAGATACTGCTTATATACTGCAGTCTCCAATTGCATGTGACCCATATGTCACTAACCGACTTAGCTGATATGTCCAAACATCTGGATATTTGGAAGACAGACTGAAAACTAAAGAGGCAGAGGAGGGAAATTCGGATGTTTGGAAGTATGGTACCAGTTTTTGGGAGCCGATACAAGCGCTAGGGCAAGTACCTGGCCTCGGCACTGACTAGAGTCTTGCTGGTATAGTAGATGGGGAGGTGTGCTTGGTCTTCCTAGTGCACAAGGACTGAATTGACCGCATGCTGAGAAACAGCCAGATAGATGAAGAGAGGCTCCTTCTCTCGTGGTGTGGTGAGCAGTGGTCCCAAGGTTAAGTAAGTCTTCAAATTTTGTAGTGCTCGGTCGTATTCTGGGGTCCAACTGAAACTTCTTCAGCTACACTTCTTGAGGAGCTCAAAGAATGGGCGGCAATTGTTGGAGGAACGATTAATGAACCTGTTGAGTGCCGAGGCCATCCCTATGAGTTTCTGAACTCCCTTGATTGTGTAGGGAGCTTCCAATTTGTTATAGCGTTGATCTGGTTGGGGTCAGCCTCAATGCACCTTCTGGTGACTAGGTAGCCTAGGAATTTCTCTGAGCCAACGCCGAGGGCACACTTCTCGGCATTAAGAAGGAGTTTATATTTCTTTAGGATGTCAAAGACTTCTTGAAGGTGCATTAGGTGGTTGGCTTCGTGTCTACTCTTGAAAACCACGCCGTCAATGTAGGCTTCCATTGTGTTGCCAATTTTTTTGCCAAACATTTTGGTGACCATGCGTTAATAGGTTGCCCTAACATTGTTGAGGCTGAAGGGCATCACCGTCTAGCAGAACAGCCCTCGGGGGCTGATGAAGGCCATTTTTTCTCTGTCCGACTCATGCATGGCGATCTAGTGGTATCCTCGGTATGCATCCATGAAGCTAAATCGTGCATGCTTGGCTGTTGCATCCACCAGTAGATCTATCCTTAGCACAGGAAAGCAATCCTTCAGGCATGCATCATTGAGATTCGTTTAATCTACACAAATGCGCCATTTGTCGTTCTTCTTTTTTACGACCATTGTGTTGGTGAGCCATGTAGAGTATTGGACCTCCTGAATAGCCTCGGCTTCCATTAGGCGGTTGACCTCTTCAATGATGGCATTATTGTGGATTACGATTGATCGTCTTGGCTTTTGAATCACTGCTCGGCGGGAGGGATCGATGTTGAGTTTATGGCAAATGAATTTAGGGCCGACCCCCGGCATCTCTTAGAGTGTCCATGTGAACACTTCTTGTTTCTCCTGAGGAAGACTATCATCTCTTCCCTTTCAGCAGGTGACAAGGTTGATCCTAACAAAAAGGTTCTATCGGTATTTGAGTCATCGAATGATACAAAAACTAGGTCTTTGACGGTTTTCTTTGCGGTTTTTTTGCCGACGTTTTCAAGTACCAGAGCGTCCGGCACCTCCACCTAGTGCACCTGCTTTGGTTTATCCTTACTTTTGATCGCCGCCACAAAGCATTTTTTGGCAGACAGTTGATTACTCAATACTTCTTCTTGCCCGAAGGTTCCCATTTAATGGAGGACCTGATGGTAGGTAGAGACTACGACTCCTAACTTATGTAGCCACACTCTGCCAACGATGGCATTGTATGGGCTCAATACAGCCACGACCACAAATTCTACTTCAATGGTCTTGGAGTTGGTGTGGATTGGAAGTTTGATCTCGGCCAATGGCCGTATTGGGGCATAATTGAACCCTACCAATGGGACCTCAGTGGGTTCGAGGTCAGCTTCCTTCAGGCAGAGTGCTTTGAATAGGGAGTAGTATATGACCTCGACCAAACTCCCTTGGTCCACCAAGATTTAGTGGACTAAGGAGGTGCCGAGGGTAAGTGAAACGACCAAGGCACCGTTGTGTGGCATCTGAAGACGCTCCAGATCTTGGTCGGAGAAAGAAAGGCCGACCATGGATTGGTTATTTGGATGTGGGCGTTTGGTGCCCGAACTTACTTCCATGACCTGTTTACCAGAGGCCACCCATTTGATTTCAGCTTGGAGGCTTTCTTCTACAACTACATCCACCATTCTATGGATCACGTCGACCACCCTAACCTCGCCACTATTTTTCTTTTCAGGTTCAGGTTGAGGTCCGGCTTGTGTCTTCTCTTCATCTATGTAGTCCTTGAGATGACCTTTGGATACGAACTTTTCAAGGAAGTCCCTCCACGCTCGGCACCTTGTGGTCAGGTGCCCTTTCTCCCTATGGTAAGAGCATCGGTAGGGAGAGTCAGGAGTCTTCCATAGATCCCCTAATGGCCTCCTCAGCCACTCAAAGTAGGGTTCATTCTGGATTTTCTTAAGGATTTCGTATGTCGGAAACCTTGAAGATGGTCTTCACAGCAGAAAATTCATGAGGCCAAGGGCCTCTTTTTTTTGCCAGAGGTCACCATGTTGACACTTTGGCATCTTCCATTGCTGATTAGATTTCTGTTCTCATCTCCCTGACAAAGATGGTTTTGTTCAGCCTAACGCCGCTCGCTGCGGGCTTCTTCCAGTCGATAATGATTGTCGATCTAGCTCATTAGGTCATCTATCTCAGTAGGATTGGACAATATTAGATCCTCGAATTGTCAGCTCCTATGATCGAGGCCGAGTTTGAACGAGTTTATGGTGATTGCCGGGTCACAACCCTGTATCTCATTAAAGAGCTCCCAATACCGGGCTACATATTGTCGGAGGGACTCGTTAGACGATTTCCTTAAAGTGAGGAGGGAGTCGACTCTCTTCTTCTGCCTGCCACTAGTGACAAATTGAGCTAAGAAGGCAAGGGAGAAATCCTTGAAGGAGGGGATGGATCTCTTTAGCGGCTTGTGAAACCATAGGAGGCTGAGCTCTCCCAAGCTTGAAGGGAAGAGGTCATACATGAGGGTATCATCGAAGTTGTACTGAGATATCATTTGCCTAAAATGTACCAGGTGGAGGTAAGCATCTGTCTTCGGGTCGTATTTAGTGAACTTACGCAGGTAAAAACTGCATGGAGGATAGACTCCGTTGATTTCTCTAGAGAAGGGGGAAGAAACAAGTTGGTTGTGTATGATGTCGCACTATGACCTGGCTTGCTGTACCTCTCATTTTGTCAGGCCTCATTGCCTAGTTGCAAGTTGATGCCTGAGATCTTGCCCTTTGTGGAACTGAGGAGAACGCTCCCAATCGTAATGACACCAAGGGGAACGATCTCTTCGCCCACCATACCTTCTATTCAGTTGAGTCTCATGAGTAGGAGGGACATCTGAGGTGGTAGTTGGAGGAGAGAACAAGTAGGTGCTGCTGATGGATTGGGCTCCCAACCGTTTATAGACCGAGACCCGCTAGGTTCGACGCTCATTACCAGAACAACGTTTGGGAGGAGGAGAGCCAACTCACTCTCAGCCCCTTGTCCCCTCACACTGTTTGGCTTCGACATTGCCTCCCAAGCAATCAAGAGCCGGATGCTTTTAGTGTTCCCTTCGCTTAGGCGACTGTGTTTAGCAACGTCTGTGGTGCTGGGATTGGGACGCCTCGCCATTTTGATGGGGCCTGATTACAACTTTCAGTTGCGCTACCTCCTTTCTAACCAATTGGAGGAGCTGATCCTTATCCTTTTCAGCCAACCGAGCCTCCAGATGTTTGACGTACGCTTGTTCCCTGAGCTCGGTAGGAGTCTTCTCAGGCAGAGGGGGAGAAAAGGTCGACAAGGCTATGGGGTCCGTCGTACCAACACCCATAGCTGCTTTCTTTGCTTGGATAGATTTGATCTGATTGTTCTTCTGAGTCGGAGTTTTCGGCATGAAGCTGAATTTGAAAGGGTTTGAAAAAGTGGGAATGAGGGTTTAAGATTAAAAGTCGAGTGGATCTCCCACTGTGGTTGCCAAATTGTGGAGTCTGGAATCTAATTTAGACCTCTCAGGAATAAGTGATGAATCCTCTGGCGGAACCTACAAAACACTCAACACTAGGTTAGTGCCAACCGGGATTGGGTCTCTGGTGGGCACTCCAATGAACAAGTTAGCCGTTAGTAAGAGTAAAAGCAACTTGAAAGTGTTAAAACCGGAATACACCTCGTATAATTGGCTCAATATGTCCTTATTAGGCATATATGCAATACTTAATCGTCAATTATATCGAATAATTCATGTTAGGTAGCTTCTGTCCAATTTTAGATTTTCTATGTTAAAAGGTGTTGGAACGATGAAATGGTGAAATCCAAATGACTAGAGAAGGTCCCGACACTTGAGGAATGATGGAAGTACGATTGCAAGAAGTGCCAAGGCAAAAAATGATGCAAAGTCTAAAGAGAATTTGAAGAAGTTGGAGAAATCTATGAAAACAAAGGAGAACAAACATAACCTGATCATTAGGTCAGGTCAAAACCTAACTAGAACCATCCAGTCATGCATTGAAGGAAGAAAAACTTGACCGGATTAACAGGTCAGGCCAACAAGTCAGGATTTGGAGAAAAGACACAAAAATTTCCAATAAGCAATCCTGACCGGTCAGGATTAGAACGTGACTGGATCATTCAGTCAGGATTGCGCGAGAATCATAATTATGTTTCTTATCTTTTCTTATTTTATTTTATCTTGTAAATTAGTTTTCTATCAGAATTACGTAACTTTTTTTTTCTTTATTCTATCTTTAATTTGTAAGTAGTTTTCTTTTACAATTAAGATTCTTTTTCTTATTTTTCTCCTAAATTTTCTTTATTTAAGGATCTAAGAGATTTAGATTCAGGTTCACTTGCAATTCCTAGCATTAGTTTTCTATTAGCTTTTTATTATTCTACCAATTAATTTTCAGTAAATTACTCTTGAGATATTCAAGTTTTATTCAAACAATTCAAGTTCCGTTCAAGTTTCAAGTAATTGTTTGGAGTTATTCATTTATTAAATTTTGATAAGATGTTTTCAATTTATTATTTAATTTTTGTTTTCAATATAATAGGCTAAATTCTCTAGTCAAGATTCAACATCTTCTCAATTATTTTCTACCATTTATTCAAACTGATTTAAGTTCTCACTTTTCAAACCAAACAAGGAGTGTTATGCTCTTGATCAATTGTTGCCATAAATTTAGTATGATTGATACTTCGGTCGATATCCTCCTATGGTTTGACTTATTTTTATTGAATAAGCATAAGTTTCGAATACATCTTTTAAATCAAAGTATTTTTCATCGAATTATTTTTCAATCGAGATTCTCCAAACCTGAATACTTGATTGAGTTATAAAAGGAGAATATGTTATTACCTAAAATCTAGGATGGATTTAGCCTACTTTGTTAATCCATTAGTTTCCTATCTTAGTTTAAATTGTAACTTTTAGATATTTATCAATTAAATCAAATTAAGAGTTAGCGTCCGAAATGCTACAACTTCAAGTCTCGTAATCCTCCTTCCTACTGTTCTTTGTGGATCGATACTATGTTTTGCTTATTATACTAATTTTTTATACTTTTGAGGTAAATATTAGTTTTATTAAATAAATACTGATTTGGCCGGCGTAGCAGCGATACTTTTGCTCGTCGATCAGAAAGTAAGAGGTATTGTGAGTATATGTGCTTGTACCTGTAGTAGGAGTGCCCTTAGAGTATTTATAGTGTGTAGACCCAACTGTTTGTCGGAGGCTTTAGTCGAGAATGTAGCGTTGTGGCTTGGGAATCACAGTGGTATTGCCATGTCTCCCACATCAGTGCAGATTAGGTGGGCATGTCCGCATTTCCCTCCCATGTTCACTCGAAATGTAGGGAACACATCCCTACATGTCATGACCAAGCGTAGTACACTCGGGTCGAGGCCGAAGGTTGAGGCACGCATCTTCTTCAATGCATGATTATTTGGCCGAAGGGAGATACCGTAAGTCACCTCAGCTCACATGCCGAGGGCAAGTTATATATCTCGTGTATGTGATATGTGTGTGGTTATCAAGGGAGCAACAACCTGAAAAATATCTGAATTTTCCTTAAAAACATCCAAATGAGAGCCACCAAACATTTGGATGTTTCCCTTTGAAAAAGAACCAAACCCATTGAACATCCGGATTTACCTTTTTGACCTAAACTAATTGAAAAACCAGAGCCATCCAACATTCGGATGTTCCTGAAAAACATCTGGATCTTTCATCACCCCAACCATGCATTCTTAAACCAAAGCCATCAAACATAAGAAACATCTGGATCTTTCATCAGCCCAGAAAAACTCAATTTTAGCCAGAGACGCTGAACATCTAGATGTTTCTCAAAATCATCCAGATGTTTTCACCAATATTCTAAAAAAAACCTTGAGCATATAAAAAGCCAATGGTTCATATTCTTTCTTCGTGCAAAATTGGAAGCGAAGGGGCAAAACACCTCTAGCAATTTGAACTGACTTCGATAATCCCACCACCGTTCTCCTTCTTCTCAGATTTTTCGCACTAGGGTAGAGCATAGGTCTAGGGTTTTGCACGCTTTACTGATAACCAGGGCTTGGTTGGATTCTTTTTGGGGTAAGTTCTTCTACCACCTTTTGAAACTTTTAGTTGTCAATGGCTAAAGCGAAGGATAAGGAGGTTAGAGAAACCTCCATAAACCCACAATCTGATAGTGAATATCGACGAAGTGGGTTTGATTCTGATGAGGGAGATAATCTTGATGAACACTTAAGTCCTACTATAGCAAGGAGGTTGATAGATGAAATTGAGAGGGTACATGCCATAGAGGGGTCCTCCAGAGGGAAACCAGAAAAACCCACTCAAAAACTCATCCCTAGGAGAAAAACCACTAAAACATTCAGTACTCCACACTATGTGTGGCCTGTGATTCATGATTCAAGGAATGAGGGTGACTCTAAGGGAGAAGTGAAAGTATTATTACCTGAGGCCGAGATGACTATCCTCAAAAGGAAAAGGGAAAGCCAAAGCTAAAGCCAAATCCAAAACCAAACCTAAGTCCAAGTCCAAACCTTCTGAACCAATTAAACCCACCTGAGCCAATCAAAATCGAAAACAACCCTTTGAACTCTCTAAAACCAAGAAACCCCGAGCTAATAATCAAAACAAACAAAGGGGTTGAGGAGAGTAAAGTTGGGGAAGAAGAAGAGAAAGGTGGAGAGAGGAAGAAATGGGAGAAGAAGTCGGAAGAAAAAAAATTACATGTGAGCGGCAAGTGAACAAAAAAACAATATGTCATTGACAAATAAAGTGGTGATTGAATTACAGAAACGTCAGTTGGATCGGTTTTTTAAAGTTGTATAGGAATTTGTGAGGGAGCTTATCGAAACTTTTTACACTAATATAATTTTTGAAGAGGACGAAGGGGAGAAACCTAGACTTGAAAGCAAGGTCAGGGGAGAAATTATTTGCGTAACACCGGAGAGAATTTGAGAATATCTTGAGTGTCTAGTCTTCGACAAAGCTGATATCCAAAATTTTCTAGTCGCATCCAGCATCTTCTGCAACATTCTAGACCTATCCAGAATTCTCTAGTTTCATCTAACTAATTCCTTAACCTTCCAGACCTTTTTGAAATTTTCCAGGCTTGACTAGGACATTTCGGACCTTTCTGGACTCTTCTTGAGCATCCTAGAACCTATTTCATACTTTTACCAACTTCTAAGGGCTTCCAATGTCACAAAAGTTGGCGTTCCTTGACATTTTCCCCCACCTAATTCCATGACGTCCTCGATCTTCTTCTCATTGCCATGCTTCTTCGTGGAATGACGCCCCTTGCTGCGATCATCCTTACTCTTGTGGGACTCCTTGTCACTCCACTCATCATTAGTTGCTGATAGTGATGTCCTTACACTATTGTTCCTTCTTTTGGGTCGGTCTCCCCAACTCTTAGTGTGGCTATCTCTCCATACCTTTGCTGCCTTGAAGTCCTCCAACTTTTCTACTTCAGCAAGCACGATCGCCACGTCATTGACCCATTTGCTTGGCAGCTCCCATGCCACCCAGGGTTGTAAGCCATCCATGAACCCAAATAGTGCTTCCCGCTCGCTCATGTTCGGAATCTCTAGCAATAGTGCTAAGTACTCCTTCACATAGTCCCTCAATGAGCTTTCATGCCTCAACTTGCAGAGTTTGTGGAAAGCCAAGAACTCCACATGCTTGGGGTAGAAGTGTTTCTTTAATTCTCTCTTGAACTCAACCCAAGTCTTAATTGTGCACAACCCCTTCACCTTGTCGCCATATCGTCTCCTCCACCACAACATTGTCGTGTCGACAAGTACACGGTAGCCGTTTCTACCTTCTCTTCCTCATCTTCAACATGGAGATTGTCGAAGTACCTCTCCATACTCCATATGAAGTTGTTGATCTCTTGGGCATCCCTTGCACCATCATAACACTTAGTTTCTGGTGTTCAAACCTTCTTCTTTGGCATGCTCGTCCCACCATCCCTTGATGCAACAATAGCCTTCTTGCACAGCTACAACCCAACTCCATATCTACCAACCACTTCTCCAGGGCCTTTTCGTGGCTACTATTTGATACCACTAGTTGCTTTTCGAAGGTCCCTACCTTCTCTTCAAGCTCCTCAACCCGAACGATCAAATAGATAAAGTATGGGCTATGCTGTCAAGTCAGGCCTCCATTGTTGCTAGAGCATCCTTGATAGACGGCTTCCTTGGCTTGATGACAACACCCGTGCCGTCGGCCTTGCCAAACTCACCCCCCGATGTAGCTATGTATACTTACTTGTCTTGAATCAGTTCTGATACCAACTATCACGGCTCAAGAATTTCAACACTTGTGCACCGTGTGGCACTTGGGCAAATCACTCATTTGATGCCCAAGTTAGCCTTTCCCAACGAGCTAACCTACCCAACCACCCAAGTGAGACACACACTCACACTTTAAGATAAGAAATTTGGATAAAAGAAGCTCTTTCACTATAAAGAATCTCTATACAAGACAAGTTATATAAGACTTTCTCTCTCTAGCTTACAAGCTCACTTTTGGATGCATTTCTCAAGTTCTCTCCAAGTTATCTCATAAATGAGTCATTCCACTCTTTTATAGGCATCAAGAAACTCTTACGAAAGATCTAGAACACTTTCATTCTACTAGGTCTTGGAACATTCTACACAACTCTAAGAACAAAGTAGAATATTCCTTATAACTCTAGAATATTCCTTAACCTTCTATCATTCTCTTGAGCCTTCAAACAGCTTCCAGCATATTCCGGACCTCTTCAAAATTTTCTAGTTGCATCCATCATCTTTTGCAACATTCTGGACCTATCCAGAATTCTCTAACTTCCTCTAGCTGCTTACTTAACCTTTCGTACCTTTCTCGAATTCTCCAAGCTAGATTAGGACATTCCGGACTCTTCTCGAGCATCCTAGAACCTCCTTCAAACTTCTACCAACTTCTAAGGATTTCTAATGTCACAAAAGTTGACGGTCCGTGACACAAGGCAAATATGATTTTTTCGGCCATGATCATCAACTTTTGTGAGGAGCAGAGCATAGAAATTTTTTGGACCCAAATAACCAAAGGATACCCAAGGCTTATCAACACTACCTTTGTGAACAAGAGCCGGGCCAATCTCAACCCCCCCCCCCCCCCACCCATGAGATACCACCTTCTACCTCACCACCCATGTCATCCCACACTCAACCAAGCCACGATAATGAACCACCGTTCTAGCAAACTCTACCACCCACTACCCAATCTACCCCCACCAATGGGAGCAGTGGATCAAAGAAATCTATGTGAAGCAGAACATAATCATTAAAACCCAAAAAGCTACCTTTATGGAGATAAGGAAAGAGATTGTTGAAAATGCCAAATTCTTGGAAGAAATGAGGAGTGTAATAAGGGTCAAAGTAAGAGTGAATGCACGGCTGTCGAAAGTTAGTGAGGAGTTATCAGGAAAGAAGTTTGGAGTGGGAAGTGAGAAAGGAAAGGGAAAAAGAAGGACAAATGTGGTGATCAAAGAGATAAACCCAGAAGATGTGGTGGATGTCGATAGCTCAAACAATGACTCAGGGGAGGACATAGACATTGAGGCCTTGCTGCGTAATTTGAACAAGAGGAAGGATGGTGCTAAGAGTAGTAAAGATTTGACAATTTGGAAATCCCCACCTGCCACAACTTGATACCATACACCAATATCACGTATAGTTTTTCTGGATTGTTGATCATATGACATGTTTTTGAAGTAGTCGTGTCAGTAGTAGTATGTAGTATGTAGTTTGTATATTGTCCATAGTAGTTGTTAAGTTTGAAGTTTGTCGTTGTAGTATGATACCTTGGGGGTTGTTAGGTAAGTATCGTCTTAGGATACTCTTTCCTAAACTATGTATATGAGCTGTACTTGTTTTGCAATATAACCATTTTTTGTAACACATGGTCATTATAAGCTAATATAAAGTCCTCAGTTGATCCCATGTTAGTTTTGAATTAAATTTAATTGTGTTTTGCATACTTGTAGGGCTAATAGCTTGGCATATTCATCCCTTGTTAATTGTATATACTTCATAGTTGAGAATGCGTTGAATTCAATGAAATGCATAGTTTTTTTTGTCACTAGTGCATTGTTGTTGCGCATATTGTGGGATATGACTTGAATTCCTAGAGTTAAGTTCTTTTTGAGAGATTATCCAGTGAGATTTGGAATCGAGGCTCATATTGATTTTTGAAAACTTGCACGCCATGATAACTTAGAATGTTTAGTTAAATTTATGACATGGTTGCACATTGAACAAAGGTAGCATGTATTCCATATGTACTGGTTGGGTGAATCAAAGATCAAACATATGCCACATGATGTCAATATACAGTGGAGACATTGTCAAAATTTTGTCATTTTCTGATTATCTAAAGTTTTGGATTGCTAGGGACTAGCAACCCTCAAGTTGCGGGGTGTAATTAGCACACATATTTGCATATCTTATAATTTGGCGAAGTAGTTTTAGATGTGCATTCATGATTAATTCTAAATTTTTGACTGATATTACATGTAAAGTATGTTTCTCCTTATTGTATGAAAAATAGGTTAAAAAGATATTTTGGGAAATCTTCGTGACACCCAGATGATCTATGAAGTTATCCCAATGTTTGAGCAAAGTGTTAACGCGATTGAAAATCGAGAAGGAAGCAAGAAAGTGTCCAAAAAGCCAAGGGGTGCTACTATTGAAATTGATGCCCAGAAAGCAAGAACATTTGGATGATGTGCCTAACCAAGAATGAACCAAGAAGTCAGAAAGCAAAAATATCTGGATGATCCTTAAAAACATCTGGATGATTGGAATATAACAAGCCAATGCTAGAAGAAACAGAGAAGGAAAATATCCAAATAAAATTCAGAAAACATCTGGATGTTCTATATTAACCAACCAAAAGCCAAAATTCTAGAGAAGACACACATCTGCATGAAACTCCTAAACATCTGGATGTTAACCAAGGATAGTAAATCAAGTCAGAAAACTAAAGGCACTAAAGATCTGGATGTTTCTCAAAAACATCCGGATGTTTTGATAGAGCAGAGCAACATCCTGAAGAAATTCGGATATAGAAGAAGCAGGAGAATGCAGAAGAAGGAAACATCCGGATGAAAGTCCCAAACATTCGGATGTTTGGAAGACAGGCTAAAGACTAAAGAAGGTAGAGGAGGGAAACATCTGGATGTTTGGCAGTAACATCCGGATATTCTGTTCACGAACTAGCCACTTTTGTTGACTTTTCAAAGGCTTTTTTTGAATTTTTTAGCCACCTTTTTGGACCATTTTCCAAAGGGGAATACTTGACCAACATGAGGGCCAATCAAGCAATGTTGCTTTTACCAAACCAAGGGCTAAATAATGATTGAAGTTGCATCTTCAGCAAGACTTAGAGGCTAAGTACGGTTTTTGTCAAGATATTTTGATTCAAGAGGAGATAAAGCTAGCTTTATAAATGGGACTTCTTGAGAGCTTATGATAGACAATTTTTTAGATAAAGAGAGATAGCTAGAGATAGAGTTAGAAAGTGATCTTAGATATATGTTTTAGTTGTTCAAGTTTTGTACTTTTATTTTCTAGTAAGCAAGTTGAAAGTTGCAAGTGCAAGTTGATTTCATATTGTATTTTCATTTTCTTACCATACTTTTTCATTTCAAGTACAAGTTCTAATTTCAATTTCAGTTTCAAACATGTTTTTCATTTCTTCTCTTTCTGTTGCAAACTTTACGTTAAGTATAGTAGGCTAAATTTAGAAAGCCTAGTCATGGGTTGACCATTTCATGGCTTGAGCAAGAATATCTTCTTGAATGATTTTTATAGCACATAGAAGGTGAGTGGAATTTCAATCTTAGAATCTAAAGTAGAGTGTTATAGCATCGATTGATTATGCTCGAAATCAATTCTGATATATCTAGTACTTGGTTTCATGTCCTTCATATCTAAACTTATTGTTTAGAGGACAAAACCAACCTGTTTACATATTTTAGTCATAATTAGAGTTTCAAAGATTAACTTTTCAACCAAGGTCAAAAAGTTTTGATTCTTGAATTGAGTAGTAAGAAGAAGATATCCCATGTTCAAGTCAGGAAAGAAGTAACCCCCGTGACTCTGTCTGTTTTCTTCCATTAACAAGTTTCGTGTTTAGTGTTTTGTTTTAGGTTCTAATTCTCAAATCCAGAGTAAAAGGAGTAGCATCCTAAGCAGTAAAGCTCAGTACGAAAGTGTTACCAACTCAGTAACCACCTTTTCTGTGGATCGATACCTGGACTTACTATTGTATAATCTATAAGAAGAACAACAAAGTTCAGATTTTGTAGACTCTGACCGTGCCTAGCGCCGCAACGACGTACTAAGTTGGGACCAATCACCTGTCCTATTTCCTCATGTCGACTTCTTGGCTGCGAACTTTCTCTATCTTCAACGTACTTATAAGTCACTTTCTGCTTACATGTGCTATTTGTCGCCTATCCTGATTCTCTCGAGATTCTTGTGAAGGTGATTTTTGTTGCAATCTGTCGTGTTTGTTTTGAAGGAGTTATTTCTCTTTCTTGGCTTCCTTCTGCTCCCATTGGAAAATAGTTTCAGGCTTGTCAAATTTCTTTCTGAGGTGTTGGAGTTCTCTGTCTTGTTCATCTAATCACACTATTAATACTTTGCTGACCCCAACTAATTCGACTAGCACCAAGGCATCGGCACTTGTTGGGGTGGGTTGTCGGACGTCATTTGTTTCTCATCTGGGGGCCTTCTGCTACTTATTTAGCATTCCTTTAGGCTCCAACGTTACTCAACTAGGTTGAAACGTGAGGTATACTTTCTGCCATGACAACTTTTACTTCTCAAGCTCTCACTATGGTTGCAAATTATGGAGTATTTTGGGACTCCCCTATGAGTTTTGTTCAAGATAGAGAAGGAGTTGAATGCAATCTATCCCACTTGATCTGAATGAACTAGCTGCGTGAGGAAACACCCATCAAGGACACTCTGGCCTCTTGCAGAAATGCTCTCTGATGGTTCAATAAGTATTGAATTGAGAGAATGCTCGGAGGATTAGAGCCTCATCGAACACAAACACATGATGGAAATTGACACAAAGATATTGCTTACCTAGACCCTCCCCGGAGATAGCTCAAAGAGCTCCTATTTATCATCCTAGTAGTTCTTATCCCAATCCTTCATCCCCTTTTTAGATGGCCTTCATCATTATTTATACAATTTTGTTGAGTGTTCTTTTATACAAACTCGAGAAGAAAGTCGTATTGAATCATCGACATATTGATTAAAGTATGCTCGCATTAACAACATAATATGGACAATAGGAATAAACTACTAAATAAACCAACAATATTATGCTCGACATGCAACTCATACAACCATTTAACAGTCTCTCATCGCATGCCATACCTCCAGACAATGGACACCTATTAATTAATTTAACAGTCTTTTACCACAGCATACCCAAACAACGACACCCTTCCTCAGAGTTCACAGGCCACCTTCAACTGTCGGGATATCTCCAACCCAGTAATATTTCAAATAGGCTTCCACCGCCAGAATTACAAAGACACCAATACATTGTTGTCACACCCAAAACTTCTAGGGTATGAAATAAGTAATGAAATAACTAAAACTAAAACTTAACATAACCATAATTAATAAACTGAATTAAATCCTAATAAATGATATCCAATTATCAAATAACAAGTAATTCATCATGTCTAAATTGAATTCGAACTAACCAAAAATAGGCCTACAATGTCGGAACAAATGAATAATTAAAGTATGAATACTTCTAACTGAATTGCTAAACATGAAAATATTTCTAAAACAGAAAATTCAATTAAGCATGTTAATCCATCTTCATAAGTAAACCTTAAATCTTTGGTTCTTTATCATCACCTGTAAATTGTTAGTTTACAGAAAAAATATAAGCCGGAGCTCAAGTAAGAAGTCATATTGAAAACATCGATATATTGAGTACAGCATGCTCGCATCAACAATCACTACTAGATTAATAGACAAAGACCACACTTGATAAATTAAAAAGATCACATTTTTTATAAAAGCGTGATAGAAAAATAAGATATGCATTTTTAATCACATTTTTTAATAAAACCGTGATGATTGTTATTTTTTAACCACGCTTTCAATAGAACTGTGGTTATAAGTAATTATTTTAACCACGCTTTACTTGTAAGCATGATAAAAAGTTGTCATTTTTAATCACGGTTTGTTCACAACCATGATAAAAAAGTAGTCCCACCTTATAATTATTTTTAATCACAGTTTATTTAAAACCGTGATAAAAGTGTAAAAGTCAAAATTAAAATGAGACTTTCTAAAAGGATGAAACACGTAGTTTTACTAAAATATTTTCTCAAATTTTCCCTCTTCTTTTTCCCGCCTATCCCAAGAAAAGCCCTAAAAGATGAAAACGGATTCCTTTTCATCTACCATATGAATCGACAAAACAAGGGTTGCTTAGCTCCTCAACAAATCAACTGAAGAGGACAAAAGAATGCCAATCTTTGGAAATCGCAGTATTCGGAAATCACAATCTTCGATTCTTCTTCATTTGCTGTATTCAGGTCCTCAAATCGCAGTATTCAACTCCTCCACAAATCGATTTCCTCGATTCCGCTTCCTCACTTACTGGTATCTCTCTCTCTCAAACAAAAAGTGAAGGCGTTTCAGTCTTGAAAGTGAAACACATACGGGAATTTCATCTTGAATCCTTGATTCACAGGAGGCATGAAACCTTGAAAGTGTAACTTATTAATAATGTTGTGATTGTTTTTCAGTCAATGTATAGTCAATGTATGCTTCGTTTGTTCCAAACCAATTTAAAAAACAAAAAGAAGTGTTTCGTGAACAAAGCTCCATTCAATCCGAACCGAACTAGATTGGTCAAATTTCAGGGTAGGTTGCAATTGTTTGAAAGTCATATTACATGTCCGAGAATATAGGAAAAGAAAATTAGAATTGATTATCCTAATTATCATACCTTCCTCGAATGTCCCTACCCAGGGTCATATAAACTCATGAGGTGAAAACTAGAGCTTCATCTCCACCATTAGTTCTGCCACGTTTCAGCATCAACAGCTGGATTAGCTTATCATATGACAACACAAAGGAAAAGTCCACAGAAATGGTGTTTGAGGATATTGGGAGACTTAAAAAAGTTTCCCTACAGTGTTGGTTGCTAGTTTCTTTCATTAAGAGTGACTAGGATCATAAAAAAAAATAGAGTGTTATGATGCATAGTATGATTGTGGGAGTTATTTCATTTGTGCTGGAACATAGTTTTTTAACTTCTACTCTTCATTTTTGCAAGGGTATTGTGCGGCCAGATCTCCATTAAATCCAAAATATTACTCTTTTTGCTCGGTGAGTTTAATTATTTAATTATCCTTGGTTTATATGTCTGCATCCAAAATTTCCTTTGACTTGATGTTGTACAAGCTGCTATCACGATGATTTATGATAAACTGAAATCCAAAACACTTCTCTTGCAACGCCATTGGTAATTCTAAACGTTATTTATCACCTCATGATTATGTACGATGTAACGTTGAGGGAGAGGGCTTCCCGGCTTCTTTAGGATGAGAGTTGCCAGCTGTGAGATATTTTGTAGAAAGCATATAGGAATTCTTGGGGAAAAAAAAGTTTGCATCTAAGAGTGCAATCGGTCAAGTATGTTGTGCAATTGATGAGAAGATAGGAAAAAGGAAAATGGAATTTTATCTTCCTACTTGTATAGAACACTGTTGCTAAATGTCCTTAAATTTAAAGAGTCAAAATTTAGATATCTTACTTGCGATCATATCTCATAGCACCTTCTGGAAGATTAATAGTGAACACAATGGGAAATCAAATAACCTGAAACTATAACAAATTCAATTACCTTTAAAGACCCAACTTTCTCTAGTAGTGATACTAACTTTATGGATGTCACAGGATAATGTGCCTGAATCAGATGTAGATAGATTGGTGCTGGTGTTATTCTAAGTGTTTGTGACGAGGAAGCTGCTCGCTATGAGACTGCTACTTTAACTGAAGCTGCTGTCCCTGCACTTTTGCTTCCTCCTCCAACAACAGCTATGGACGAGCACCTTGTTGCTGAGCTACCAGCGCTTGAGCCATATGCGCATTTATTTCATCAGTAATTATTTTAGATCTCTCAATGCTGTCCAAAGGAACTATACTAACACTTGTGTCTTTCTTCTGCCTTAGTTATTAGGCAATTGCTAGTCCAATTGTCACCCACAGACTTCTCCTTGGGCTTCTGGAAGTGCCTCCATCCTGAGCTCCTGATGCACTTGACGCTGCTATAGAACTAGTGGAACTGCTTAGAGCAGCTGAAGACATGTATATCTCTCCTCCAAGGTAAATCTAATAGTTTTTTCTATTTAAATCTCAAGACATTATATTTTTCAGTTAATTTTAGAAAGTTTCCATATTTTGGAGGTGGATAACTAGTTACAATTTCTCTACTAACCAAACTACAAACTAAGTTACTTTAAACTTTCTCTAGGACTACCAAATTCATATATTGACTGTGTTAGATATCTAGCACTTATGATTTTGCTGATGGAAGGAGATAAATCAAATGGTACATTCTAGTCTCAAGGCTACCGATTGTGCTGATGTTAATCCATCCTATTGAAATTATGCTGAGCTTTCATTTTATGAAGTTGTTCCTGCTTATACTGCTGTGTTAATGCCCTGCAAATTGGTTTTAGATGCTATTGATGATGCCTCTCTTTACTCTGTTGCTGTGTTGATGGTTCTATTGATGCTTTCATTTGGCCTATTGAAGCTGCTAGTGGTCTGTTGCTTTGCCTGTCATTGAGAATTTTGCTCATTGGTGATGTATGTTTGCTGCTGATACCTTGGTCGATGTCTATCAAAGTAACTCTTTTTGTTGGTGCATTTGGTAAATTGTTTTGATGTATTCAAGTTTCTATCTTGTAATTAGTAGATGTTAGTGAAGCCTTGATAAGTCTTGTAGGGGTAGAAGAGAGAAAGAAACTTTTTTATGTTTCAAATTTTGACAAGTCTTGTAATCAATACTGCAACTTCTTTATGTTTGATTTTTCTTGTTATTAATTGATTCCCTTCTTCTTATAGGATTTGTATATCTCTTTGAAACATGGCAGGGAAAGATAAATTAGTGTTTTGTGGAGCATCTGCTTTCTTGGAGCATCTATCAAGAGTTGGTGATTTGAATCATTTGATATTTGCAACCATGTCCGGCATCACTGTTGTCTAACGTTCCCCAGCTAGCTTAACTCTGATCTTTGCAATGGCATCTACTTTTATTGGAAACTTGACATCGATTCAAGAGATATTTAGGCACATGAATGAGCAGTTTATTGTCATGTTCAGTAAATGTGTTTAATTTTTTAGTTCGGTTTAGAAATTAACTTGACTTTTTTATGTATAAACACGCTTGTTGGTAGATTTTTTAGGTTGCTTTTGATTGTAACATATTTTTTGACAGATTTATGAGTTAAGTAAATATTTCTTTCTAATTTAATTTGTTGATATTCATGTTTTTGTGGTTTTATTAATTTTTTTTATATTTTCATACTCTAAATGCATGGTACAATTAAATATTGATGAATAGAGATGTATATATAATTATGATTTTTGGTTAAAAGCGTGATCTTTTAACTATTTATAACCACGATTTTTAATTGAAAGCATGGTCGTTAAGGTATTTATAACCACGATTTTTAGTTAAAAGTGTGGTCTTTTATACTATTTAACCACAGTTTTTCATTAAAAGCGTGGTCTTTTACAATATTTAACTACAATTTTTTGTTAAAAGCGTGATTTTTTATGATTTTTAATCACAATTTTTATTAAAAGCGTGATCTTTTATGACTTTTAATAACGGTTTTTGTTAAAAGTGTGATCTTTAACAATATTTAATCACGCTTCAATAGACTTTTGATCACAGGCAAAAAGTGATTAAATCTTATGACTTTTAATTACACCCCAATCAACCATGCTTTCAAAATTGTGATTAAAACACAAAGATCACAATTTTTAGCCGTGATCTTTATCTATTATTGTAGTAGTGAATATAATATGCATAACGAAAATATAAACTATCTACTAAACGTTCACAACACTATCATACTTTCATACGACTCATGCATAATTTTGACGGTCTTGCATTGCGGGTAACCCACATCGGGGACCATACTATAGAGTTCATGGGCTGCTCCGATCGTTGGGCCACCTCTTTACCTAGTTGCTTCGCCGTTTTTCACCGGAGGAATCGCAAAGACTCCCATGTCGAGTTTACGGGCTTTCATACCGAGGAGTCATCCTTTACCTGAAGCCCAATGTCCATGCATGCTCATTGTACCATTACCAGTTAAAATCAGACTCAAACAGTAACTCTATGTGGAATGAAAGGCAATAAATATGCCGAGTGTATAAAAATTTAGATTCTATTTTTCAATAGATTACTCAAGTGGATAAACCTATATAGTCAGGTTTACTCTTAAAAATTCTAAAACATTATAATTTATAAATAGAGGCATTGAGTCCAATGACAATACAAATTACACTCTATAAGGTTTCAAACGATACATAATAGGTTAAAAATAGATTTCGGACAATACATTCGTGTCGGTTTATAGTTGATTACCTTATTTTGAAATACCAAAATTGTTTCGTCAAATTTAATCGAAAAACTGATTTTGCTCGGGTAAAAATAAAATATAAAATATACATTTTTTTAAAGCTCTGTGTGTCTAGTTTCAAACAAAATAAACGGTGCGCATTTTCGATACTCGTACTAAAAGTTATGCTCATTTTATCAAAATGTGTCAGTGTAGCCGGCACAAACGCGAATCTGCTGTAGCTCAATCACAGATTTTTGTAGAATTATTTATGTTGAATTAGACTTCGAAATTTTACCCCAATACAGTAGACACATAAACCAACACTTAATAAAAATTTTAGAAATTTTAGAGTTCTAGAACCACCCTAACAAAATTTTTCAAAATCAAATTATCGCAGTGTTCTGTTTTTTTCAGATTCTGTTCTTTGTAAAATAACTTCGTTTTGACCTTCGTTTCTACAACCTAACTCATCCCAAAATTCACACAAAATATGCCCGACTCGATCACACATAAAAAACAACATATATATCATCGCATTAAAGATTATCTACGCAATATTTCAATATAAATCAACACGAAATCCTATTTCAAACGATAAAAATGCAGAAACAATAAAGTAGTCAAAAGACCCACGAATATTCCGTGTAAAAGACTGTTCTCGGACTCTATACGAAACTCTCGATGTCCTCTACAACTCTCTAGTTGATTGCATCACACGAATCCTTCATATAGGCACCCGTTCTCCCTCCTCAAGTTTTTAGGGTTAGAAATCTCTTAATAAAAAAGCTGCGTATTTTTAATATAAACTGATTTTGGGGTTCCTAATCTTTATATAAATAAAATTTGGTTAATTACACTAACCCCCTTCAAGTCCCTAACACTCCCGCATTGTGCCCCAACATTCTAAATTATTAAAATAAGGCCACACTCAGAATATTAAATTCAAAATTACGAATTCTCGAATAACTAAAATAATAAAAAAAAATCGAACCTCGGGTCTTCACAATTGTAATCACCATCCGTGCATGATCATATGAACAAATAACAGACAGTTCTAGACCGGAAGGCAAGAACTAGGTCGAAAATTTGAAAATAAAATTTCTATTTTTCAGTAGGCCACTCAAGCGGCCTGCAAGTCGCTCGAGCGCCGAAAACTAGTCCTAAAACCAAAAGCAGAACACCAAAAAATAAAGGATCGATTTTTCATATTCTATTATGATTGAACTTACCTTGTTCTGACCCTCGCTTCTGTAGGCTAACTATTCAAAACACCTCAAAAATCACACAAAATATGTATGACTCGATCACACTCCAAAAACAACGCATAAACTAATGATTTAAAAACGATCTAAACAATATCTCAAGAAAAATCAACATTAAATCTTACTTTATTCAAGAAGATCAAAGAAAATGCTGCCAAGTATCAAAATCGCTTGAACTCGCTCCGTATACGACTGATCTTGGGCTCTACTTGAAACTCTCGACACCGGCAACACTTCTCTAGTTGAAAGTTTCATGAGATTCCTTTGTCTATCAGCCCATTACCTTCCTCAATCAAAATTAGGATTTCTAGATTTATTAAAAGTTGTCTACTTTTTATAAAAATTGAAATTAGGGTTACATTAAGCCTTAAATACTAAAAAATTAATTACACTAACCCCTTCTAGTTCTAGAAACCCCACATCAGACCTAAAACTCTATATTATCGCAAATGGATCACAATGAATCAATTAAACTAAAACTACAAAACTCTAAAATAAATTAAGAACATAAAATAACAAGTCTCGAATCTCGGGTCCTCACAGTAGTTAGCCATAGATTAGTGGGTAGTTTTAGAAGTAGTTGTACTTAGCCTATACCAATTGTTTGTAGTCTTTATGGTAGCTGATTAACTTGTTTGAAGTACTTGGACCTTGATACAACTCCTTGAATATAAGTTTGTCATCAAATTTACTATTCGAAGAAACATTTAATCTTCTTAACTCTTCATATTCTCATTTTTAGTGATTAAACGAAATGTGTCAACATTTGAGAAAAATTGTCTTCGTCGAGGTAAAAGATTAGATAATACAAAAACATGATAATTGTTGGATGTAAACTCTCTAATTAAGTTTTTAAAAAGGATAATTATAAGCTTTTTCTAACACGTTCGCACTCAATTCTAAGTTCTAGAAGATATTTGAAGCCAACAGCACACCAATCTTGAAGTAATGCACGCCAATCAGAAGTCGTGCACGCCACTGAGTGGCTCTTCCAGGAGGTTTGTCCCCGGAATTTCAAGACAAAAGAGGCATGGGGGTTTGTGCAATAGTATTGATTAGTGTCTAAACCCACTTAAGATTTTCCTTAAAAAGAAATGTAAATAGGCTAAAACGCATTTGTTGAATGCTTTATATTAAAACGCTCTCCCGGGATGCATTTGCATTTTCTACGAACAAAGAGTTCACGACGACAACACCATCCCATGTAGACATAAATGCATTTGGTGGTTGCATATTGTGCTATTTTTATCAAATCTTTTGAAAATTGATTATATCACAAATTTCTTAATCCAGTTGTATTATTTTGGTAAAAATTTCACTTGCTTTGTCTCACAATCCCAAGCGTTTTCTCATTCTCCTCGAACCTTCACCTAGTCTGTTGGCGGAACCTTTGAAAAGTAAGCAGTTAGACTGCCCCCCCGGAATTGCATACCTTTCACCCCCAACACAATCCCAATCTCTTTTCTTTATTTTTAAAAGAAGCCAAATAAATAGAAGATGAATGAGTTTTATAGCCATTTTCGGTGCTTTGTATGTTGTAGTGATACTATATGTTTTGCATACGGATGTCGCGTGTGTTCAAACCAATAGACATTAGATGCATTATCAAACCCAAACCTCATGATTAACCTCTTCAATACTAAATCAAATAAGCTCAATTGTAAAGGTTGTTATCGGTTGTTACATTTTCTTTATTTGATAATCAAGATATTTGGCCAGTTTTGAGTATGTCCAACCTTATTGCCGATTACTCTTCAAAGCCAAGCCCTGGAGGTAACGAGCGGGCATAACCCCTAGTATAGGGACCCTAAGTATTAGTTTGCCAAGTTTCGACATCAAGATGTTTGAGTTTATAGTTCATCCCAATTTTCACTTACCCTTTAGGGTTTCATCAGTTGATGCATTATCCCTTTCTTCTGTTGTGCGAAGTGCTCTTTCAATCTCCCTGTTAGTTGCAAGTGTGAGGGGATGCCTGTAAGACTCATGTTTGACAGTTTTTGGCAATAGAACATGCAAGGCAAAGATTAAGGGCATGAACTACTTGGCATGTCAACGGGCAAGGAATTGTGTCGTTTCCAAAGAACGTGCATGGCAACATCAAGGCCATTCACGTCTTGAACTACTAGAAATTTTACATTTAGCAGCAGTCTAAACCATCACAAAAGATCTTAAAAAGTTTTGTTATAGACCTGAGAAAACTATACCAACTGTTCGGAAAACATCAGCTAAACCATCGCCAGATGACTGTCGCTTGAGGGTTATATAGCGACGTGTTGTGTAAGCACTGGTACAAGTCTTCTTTTACTAACGGTTTATTTAGCGATCCTCAGTTTCCGTCGCTTATCAAGCATTGAAAACATTTTAATAACCATCGCAATAGTCCATCTTTTAGTGACACTTGAGTACAAAAAAGTCATAGCTTTCTAGGGATGCTTGCGGAAGCATCACTATAGTCTAAATTGGTCCAATTATTCCCCTACAATTTGAAAAATATTGAACCTACTATTATTAAAAAGGAACACTAAATGTATTCATAATCTAAACTCCATTTTATAAACCTGCATTTTCAGCTTTGGCTTTGTTCTATAGGAATTGGTAACCAGCCGCACTGTGACATTACTGCTTATGCTGTTGCCTTTAAAGTCTGAAAACCATCAGTTTCCTTTCACTCTTTTTGGAGTGGGCTTCCATTTCATCCTATTTTTGTTGTAATATGCTTGCAGCCAAGCCAACGTTGCTTTTGGATCTTGAATTTTTTGAGAAATTTGAGATTGTGTGATGAGATTTAAAGCGTTCTCTCATCAAACAACACATCACAGACGAAATAACATACACACTACCCAACCTTTCCTCCAGTTACACCAGCATAAGCGCACACTGGTATTGTTACGTTTTTTGTTTGCACTAGTTCTAGACCATGTTTTGTATTGATTTGGTGTTAGGCGCAATGGCACAGTGCTATACAACTGCAAGGTTACTGTCAAGCTGATTGTGAAAAGAGTGAAAAGCAAGCAGAAAACCCTATAATGCTCTAAGCAAATTAAGGAAATCTTTTCTTATCAAAAGACTTAAGGAAATCTTAAATGCAGGAGGATAACAAAACAAAGATATACATCATCACCGAGTAAATCATTTGCACAAGAAATGATTTACTCAATTTGTCTAGTTAAGTAGTAAAATCCCCAATGGTTTCCGCTCTTGAACTCGGTTCATAATTTAACACAAGAATGGATCCACCATCAATTAGCAAATTGAAAATAACCAAACTCCAAACTCTTTGCCACTCCCGAAATATTCGGTCCATCTGATTGACAATAGACATTTGAACCACCACCAGTGAGAACTAGCAATAGATTTTGAATTTTGACAATCTAATCATGCCAAATAATAAGTGTCTGTTTGGCTCCTGACTTCAAGCAGGGATCTATGGCTTTTCAGCATAAAGCCCCAAAAGAAAAAATGTCATCTGCAAACCGGCTTCTAATCCTGCCAAATACAAAAACTTGTCTTTTTATACCGAAGCAAAAACCATTGAAAATGTACTTGCAAGCTCTTAAAGAAGTGAAGTAGGCTTCTTTTACGTTTGGCTTTTTTGGCTGATTTAGTAAAAGAGAAAAAAGCCAACTATAAGCCTCGAACCGAACAGGGCCTTGGTAGGGGTTTAGAAACATCAACAGACTGAGAGACACTGATCAGTTAGACCAATTAACAAATCCTAGCAGTGATACCACAGCAATTAATCCATTTAGCTCAAGAAAAAAACACCAACCTCAGGAGCCATCGAACGGTAAGTTCCAGTTTCTGCAGTCATCATCTCAGCTACAGATTCTTCCCTTGTAAGACCAAAATCTGCAAGTTTCGCGAACTTCTTATTGCCCGCAGGCAGCAAATTGTCTGCATTATTATGTTCCCAAATATGTTTGTAATTAGTTTAAGGGATGTACAATCTAAAATGTATGTTTTTCGGTTACATAGTAGAAGAATTATAAGCCACTACAAATTTCACAATTAAACATTATTTCGCATTTACATAAACTTAACCAGCATCAACCACTCAACTCTGAAAATCAACAGCTAAAATAACCAATCCTCTTTAAAGTTGTTGTTCAATAGGCAATGGTGTTTGAACCCAGTGTGGGCTCCATAGTAACCCTCACGGTACCGCTAACCCCATGTTGTGGTGACAGAAGTGTTACACAATAACTTCAATATTGACCGGAAAGCTTGAAATACTGCATTTCGTAAACTCGTTCTACCGTAGTATTGACAGAATGGATACACAATTACATCCATACCAAAGCGTATCATCTCCACTACTTGAAACTGGAAAGGACTCATTCTGATAGTAAAATTAATACTAATTCCACTCAAAAGAGAGTACCAAAAAATCAGTCACTCCACCAAGTCCAGTAGCACACTATTCATCGTTCAATTGATTTCTCAAATTACTCTATGCAATGACGATTGAAGGCATCCCTATAACGTCCCACAGCACAGCCGATTCCAAAACCTAAATCTGTACAATATCGCCACAACCGTCAACGAATCAATAAATCCTTCGACAAACATCGATGCGAAATAGATTTAAAAAAAAAAAAAAACACACGTTTGAACCCCAATGCGCGGATCCAAAGAAGCAACAAGCGAAATTAGTGACAATACCCTTCTTGAACTTCTTCGCCAGCGTCCGTTCACCCAAAACTTGAGAGAATTTCCACTCGAGCGGTGGCCCATCCGGAGCTGCCGCTACCTCTCCATTGTCACCACCGTTCATCACTTCAGATTAAGCCAACAATACACCACGATACCTAAGCCGAGAATATAAAAATCACTACATCAAACGATCGCGTTTGGAATATATGTGACGGCCCTCTGTCAGAAGATCATAGCTTCGGAATCGGACAGATACGCATTGGTTTTAGATTCAACCATTCCAAGACGAAAGAACAACAGAGTGCTTGAACATTGATTGATGAGATTCTCTCTCTCTCTCTCTCTCTCTCTCTCTCTCTCTCTCTGTGTTTTCCAGAGCGAGGAGGAAACTGGGATTTGGAGCAGCAAACCGTTATTTCCCTTCGAAGTAGGACTGCCTGTAGAATTCACCGAAAAAAAGTTATCGGATCAATCGTAATAAAATCAAGGAGTTTTTATCTGTTTAAAATATGACTGCCTGTAGTATTAAAATTCTCTTCTGTGTTTAGAATGTCTTAATTTATGCAAGTATTAAATGAAGTTGTTTTTATGTGTTTAAAGTATGACTGCCCTTTATTATTAAAATTAAGGGATTTTTTATCGGCTATATCGACAGCTTATTATGGACCGTCACTAAAAATTACAAATATACTAGCAGTTAATAAAACACCAACGTTAAAGATTTCTTTCTAGTAACGCTTCAAAACAGTTGCTATTTATGCAGCTGGGATAAAAAATTATTGAGAGATCTCTATTTTTCTGTAGTGTTGGCATGTCGACGGGCAAAAAACCATATCATTCCTTAGAAACGTGCAAAACAACGTCAAAGATATGCACGACTTGACTGTCGACATACGAATCATATTGTTTCCAAGGCAACATCACTGTGATACCTGTGAAGAGAAAAGAGAGCTATCTGACCCTTTTAATACTTACTTGGTTGCTCATGTTCATTGCGGAATCTGTGAGGTACGTAATACTCAAATTTAGTTGGCAAGAAACCTAATTCAAAGAAAAGAAAATATGAGGCCACTAGAATATGATTAGTGTATTTTTTGTGGTGTTGGTTATTTCCATTTTTCGCTTTTCCTGATAAGGTTTGTATCTCCCATCGTGTACTAGTGGTGATTAAAGGAGAGCCACGCTCAACATCTACCTTGCTGCAATTCCACAAAACATTAACTTCCTTCAGATAGCTAGCATGACTTTCTAGAAAGTTCTTCTCCTTCTAAAACAAAATTATGTTTGTTACCATTATGCTCTATTAACAGTAATGAATGACTGTGGAAAGATCCAACTCAATGCTTTTTTGTTTCTCAACAAATGAAGCTTGATGATACTTACTTGCAAATGTGGAAACAAGATGAACCCGGGATAACGTTACGAGGTTTATCATAGAATTTGATGTCTTCATTACAAAATCCAAACAAAAACACTTCCTAATTAACCTTGATTTTGCATAAATTGCTACGACATTAGTTCCTACCTTATCTTTCTTGCATTTTCGTCTACTAAAGTTGTGAGAGATTGGACAGAACTCAACCTGGCTTCCAAAACAATGGTGAGGAAGCACTTATTACTTTTGGTGATCTCAAACCACTCTGCAACGAGACTTCAAGGTGCCAGCTGCATCGTAACACAAGTCCTCCCACCACGCCCATCAAGAGACGGTTTCTTCAGGTACAAAATTTCATTTTGTAAGCATTCTAGTGAATTCACTTCCATGATTTCTATATCCAACTGATGTTTTGACTGGATTTTTCACTTCCTTGGCATTGGCACCAGAGTATTTTGCATGTTTGAGGTTATCATAAAACGTAGATAACTTCTCAAACAAAGCATTTTTGGAGCAACAAGTCTTGACACTGATAAGTGTTGCAACCATGAAAATGAAGATCAAGATTTTTGAGACTGCAGAAATATAACAGTAAAAGTTAGTGTAGAGAAAGGTGACTCCTTTTACTCTGTTATTAGTATAATAAAATGGTATACCTATACTGGTTACGTAGGAGTTATGCGGATAAACAGGATTCTAACTTTATTTATTCCTAGCTCCACGTGAATTCATTTGTTAAATAACCCAACCATATGCTTCTAATTCAAATGGCAGATACAAATATTGTGAAAAGAAATGCTAAATTATAGGCACTTTGATTCCAATAGTCCACCTGCACCTCTTGTACAAAAAAAGGATCATCATTGAGCAACTAATTCTTGCTTTACTGTCCCTTACGTAGCATCAAGTATATTTTGGTCACATTAGTCGACAATTATCCACAGATTTACATTCACGAGTAAAATAGAGGATGATGAAAACTTACCATTTCCATGTGCTCCACTGAAACAATTTACAAAATCTTCGTGCCCACTCACGTCCCAAGTAATTCCTAGTCCAAAACTATCATCTGAAAGATAAGGACTGTAGGAAAATGGAATTGCGGCGGTCTTCAAAGGGTTACAAGATTCCGGAACTACCTGAAACGACTCAACAACATAAACATGGTACTTGGAGCCACTCATACATGGAACTTGCAAGAAGGGAGGCAAAAGCAGAGCAGAACAATTGAGGTACGTGTAGTTCTTCACAAGGTAGTAATACTGGAACGGCGTTGTTGAGAGATTAAGGTTTAGGAAGACTTCATGGACACAGTTTTGGGGATCAAGAAGACTTAGTCTTTTGGAATCGTAAGAGATGGATTTGACCACCAAATCCCCGTATGATGGAAAGTGGATTGTGGTTTTGTTTTGCTTGCAAAGTAGTTTGAAACCAGGGTGGCTGCAATTCTGGGGCTGAAGCCCTTGGATTGAGAAAGGAAACAGAATATCAGGGCCATTTGGGAAACACTTAACTGGCGAACACTTTGTATTCACAGCTTCAGAATTTAGGAAGATTGTGGAGAAGATGAGGAAGCAGATGATGACATCCATTTGATATCAATACCAAATTACCAAAACTTGGTAAGAGATTCTAAGACCAGCAATGGATCAAGTCGACAAAGGCAAGTGAGATACAACAGCCCTGATCCCTACAGTTTTCATCGAAAAATGTCAACTCAATAAGCTTTTGATAAATATTTACTGATTATGCAAACAACTACCATCTCTTGAAGTGTGTGTGTGTGTGTGTGTGTGTGAGAGAGAGAGAGAGAGAGAGAGAGAGAGAGAGAGAGAGATTGTAATGAAGCCAACGTGTATGACCAGGAGGGAATCAAGCTGACCAAGGCAAAAGAGAACTGAAGTAACAGTTATTTAAGTCTTTGGTCTTTCTTTTTGGTACAAGACACTAAAGCAAAACAAGACTCGTAGGAATTTTCCACTTGAATTGTACAAAGGGAGTGTTCTAAGACATCACAATCTCAATGTCATGAAAACTGTTTAGTTGGGCTAAAGTATTAGTAGTTAACAAGTGGTTGATTGGGACCCCATTCAACAATTCTTTTTTTATAACTCATAATGTTTGAGCCAAAACTTACGCAGACTCGACAAATCTCACCGTCCACTAGCGAGAGGCCCAACTTACGCTGACCTCGACTAATCTCTAGGGTACTAATCCTACCGTTTACTAACGAGGGGCTCACTTAAAGTTAAGACAAAATATTATATGAAAGCCCTATAAAAATTGATAGAACTTGAGAGGTTTCGCACCTTTTGGATTAATATTAGAAGTTATACTGCACTGATAATGTTGATATTAATAATACCTCAGTCCTCCCTTGTTTTTGTAGATTTTCTTATGGGATGGTTAAATATCAGTAGTGGCACATGATATGATGCTAAAATTGAGGCAGACAATGGAGTTGAGAGTGATTAGAAACTAGAGTTGCCTTTTGAGTTCTTTGATTTGTGGTTCCTTTTCAATTACCCTTTCTACTGGCAAACACTTGACGTCTTTTTCCTTTATTCACAAGAAGATTACTTAGCAGCCAAGGTATATGATATACAAGGGAGAGAAGAATCTAGATTGCATATGATACACACTTCCATACCCAACTTACGTTAATAAAGAAGCCATCTGAGTGGAATGGTGGAGTCTCAACCAATTGGCAACAAGAAAATCATGGTGCCAATGTTGCTAATAATAAATAACTACACCTCCTTTACATTAGCCAGCAGAGAGACTTTAATAGGGTCATGTTGAAATAACAGTTTGGGCGCAAATGGCAAGATTGTCATAATGTGACTTGTTTGTCACGGATTCTGAGTCGTGTAAAACTTCTCGACTGCAGAATTATTTGGTTAAGGAAATGAGAAGAAATATACAATTTAGACATCAATTGAAACACGTAATGAGAATAACAAGCTTTATGCAAAAGTTCAGCCTTTACTTTTTGGGTAGCAACCTGCCGTTTCTTTTTCCCATTTTACTCGTCATTTTTGTTCTACTATCAATATGTTTGTCAAGACAGTATTGTAGCATTCCACAAATAATATAGTACCAAAAGGTGACATTTTAGCATTTTCTTCGGATTGCACAGTACCTTCTAATGATATACAAAGCGGTAACACAGTAGAGCTGAAATCTTGTAATGCTAAAACACGAAAAAGGCATATATAATGGGAACAATGTGGCAATCAACCAAATCTTGGATCATTACTGTGCCAAAAGAAAAATCTTGTGGAGCAAAACAATCTAGATGAGATGCGTGTTCAATCACCACCATAGAGTGATATATACAAACAACAGAACCCACGACAGAAAATCAAGGGATCTGTGTAAAAAAAATAACGAAAACATCATAGGAGATCGTTCGCTAGCCTCACTGTTTTTTCCCTCACAAATGCCACATCACCGTTCGGTATAGTCAGGAGATGGTGATCGGGCTCCTCCTCCTCCTCACTCTCTGCCTCTGCAGATGATACACCGGAATCTGACCCATCATCTGTTTTGACACAAGTAATTTGGGGGAAAAGAGAGATGGAAGTAAGAATTGAGAACCACAATATGTTTTCCCCTTCTCATGTTGGGCTTCATGCGGACAACCATCAATTTCAACATTCCACAGATGGACAACTTTCATGTACATATAGACTTTTTTTTAGTAAAACATAAACTACATACACAAATTCCAAATTCCACATCACCGAAATTTCAGAGTACTGCAACAATGCAAGCATGAAGGATCCGTAGCACAGGATAGATACATCGTTGACCATTTAAATCAATGGAAACCAGTGCAGTCAAGACGTCTATGTTCTCAGTCCAAAAAGAAAATGTTTCTCCACTGACCATCCCACTCACCATTTAGAAAAGAAGAAAAAGACTCCAACATGCCTATTCATAAACCAAACTTTGAACAGGAATGGTAGATATGAGCATGATTTCTTAAGCAGACTTAATTAAGGACTTAGGTGATCAACAGGTAGCTTTCACAAAACAACCAATGAGCATGGAAAAGGAGGCATCCAAGGTTGTCATATATAAAATAAAAATCATACTAAAGAAACATTACCTGACAGAATTTTTAATCAGAATAAGATAGCATACCTGAGTCTTACTACTACAACAACAATGATCAAGGTTATGTGTACACAACTAAACCTTATCCCAACTACTAAGAAGTGTAATATACATGAATCTTATTTGGTCAATCCACTCAATGAAGTGCTAGTGTTAGTTAAACAACAAGTTGGCATGTTTCACTGTTCCAACACAAGTTAATTCAAGCTCCTCTCATCTCCTAGAATTAGCCTTACCCTCTGGTTGGATTTATCCTGAAAAGTGATCCATGTACCTAAAAGGCTGGACAAAGTTTTCAACAGCTGTCAACTGCCAAACTTTTGACAGTTAAAAAATGGAACAGTTCTTGGTTAATAAATTATTTCCTTCTCTGCAATTGTTCTTGTTCACTATGTATACATTCGGTAGGATTCGATGCATCAGATCTCTTTCTTTCACAGCCAGTGTCAACAATTCTCTTATATTGGAGAAACATAGATAAATGTGAAAAAACAGGTAAATTATTGCTTTTCTAGGGAGTAAACAATCAAAATTTTCCAAAGAAACATGTTTGCATGGAACAAACACTAACCAGAATACGATGGATGGTCAGGCAAATGTCTGACTGCTGTAGCCTGGATACTCGCTGGTAGTAGACAGTGGCAGAAAGAACCTGAAACTTCGAAAAGGTATCAATTTAGATGCAGAGAAAAGTCAACTAGACTGGAGCTATGCAAGCCCCAGATTCACATCCAAGAAATGCATGCAGCTAAATTTCCAGGACTGTCCAAGACTCCAAGAACCTCTAAGAACTTATATCGACAAAAGAATTACATCACATTTGATCTATGTCAAATACTTCTCAAAGGCACCTCATATTTTATAAGCGATTCATATGAGATTCAACAAAAGAACGTACCCATAATTCCATACCCAGTGCACTGATAAGAAACTTACAAGTCTCGAAAGCAATGTTGCAAAATCAAATAGTTTATTTCACCATGCAAATTGGGGCAGAAGCCAAGGCATTTGTCCCTTACCTAATCGTGCGAGCCTATTCACCCATCCTGGAATAGGCTTCCCAGTGAGTTGCAAACAGACTTCATCAGTGAAATGGTTGCAATTCTTGCCAATCAAATGGTAACTGTCCCCATGATATCTCCCAGAAAGATGCTCCATGAATGACCGAAATTCTGAACAAGACATGTCTGTGCTACCCAAGAAAACAGACCGTCTGAAGATAAAACCTGGACAACTTCTTGGTTCCACCTCAAATACCCCACTGGTCGGATACTCATGCGCCCCAAATGCGTACTCCAAGCCATGTACTGCCACTCAATGCAGCGTAATTGTGTAATGCAAATAGAGGACACAAGGCATTAAATAACAGAATAATGAACAAACAAGAAGAATGAGATCATGACAAAATTCTGGTAATGCTTAACCAAATGAAATTCACCATTTGAGCACACCTTCAAATACGACTTTCGAAATACATGTAATTTATGTTAACAGTCACTTAGCTCACATGACAGCTCAAGTTAAGGTGCATCACAAATGCACATGGATTGTCCACGATTAGTGAGCCGACAACCAAAAATCAAATCTCGATTCTCGGATGCTTCAGGCAACATGCAATTGGATTCAGATTGGAATTTTGAGTCAATCAAAGAAAACCATCCCATGACAGATAAGCAACTAAATGTTTTCCCATAAGCGAGTTTGCCACCAATTGCAACAGCATCGGCTAACCATTTCAGCAAAGATGGAGGAAATAATACTGCTGTAGGAATTGGGGTTATGGGTGGAAATTTATGAGGGTGTTATGACTGTAGTCAGGAGCAGCTAGTGTTACAATATTGGGTATGTGAGCCAGTGGAGCAGTTAAGTTGACGCATTATTTATAAGAAGGGAGACCTGTATATGCAGAAATTTTCCCATTTTGTTGCCTTGACCGTTACAATCACATCTGTTCTTAAGATAATCTTTGTTGATGGATTTACCCCTAGAAAATGATGCATCTGATGCACGCTATATCATATTGGGGACATCAAAATCGGATCAGAACTGTCTTTAGAACTCTTACAGGAATTACCATATATGCATGCAGGCAAACATACAGAAAATGTACTCTGTGGAGGTGACATCAAGTGGTTCTGATAACGGGATATAAAAGAAAGAGAGAAGTGTCTAGGATGAGATTAACACCCTAACACAATAGCTTTATTTATATAGAGTGCATAGACTACAAACTTTCTCACACAACCAATGTGGGATTAACCCAACTATCTTATTCTAATATTCTAACAGGTTCAATGATTAACGGTGTAGTCATTATGGCTGGAAATGCCAAAGCCTGAAATGCAGGTTGAGTCTAAGTCATTCACTCCTCCTCGCAACTCAAACTGGCAGGGTCTGCATTGTACAGACCACCTTCTTAGGCTAATAAAAGCTCTTACAGAACTACTGTAAGAGCCTTTTGATTATATGGAAGGATAATATATTCAATCAAAATAACCTCCCAGCAGTGACGACTGGCAAGGGGAGTTGGTAGTGGTAGGTCATAGCACCCGCTAATGGAATGCTTTATCAGATGCTCAACCAACCAGGGCTGTTGTGTCTACATGTGCCAACTCCAATTACAAAGCTAAAAGTTCTTGTGCCTAAGCTCCTGAACCACCCATTGTGCCATCCAGCTCTACCAATAAGAGAGACAGAAGGATGTCCAGATATAATTCCTTCATATAGTCAGTAAAGATCCGTGGTCGTCCCTCGTCTGGCTTGAGACTCAGTCTGTCTTCCGTCTGGAAGCAAGCGGCAGAGAAATCTTAGTCACAATAGGCCAATGACCAGACATATGGCTAAAGCCGACCTTTGTCTCCCTATTAGCCACTGGTAGAAATTATGGCAGGAGTTAGAATTTCACAAGTGCCAATTTCAACTTAGGAGTACTCTTCATCTCACCTTCATCTCATTCCCTAGAGTGAGCCTGCTAACTATACAGTGCAACAGCGCGTGTAGAAAACATGGATATGGTGACAAAGACTGGAGAACTTTCAGGTTACATCACAATAGCAGCTAGAGCAAGATCAACAGAGTACCAGTATACGAAGTTACTTCCAGAAGAAAAGCCTGTAGCTACTGTAGAAGAGAACAACGGATTCGCAGGTGTTTGTAGCTTTGCACTTCTTCCACATCAACATGTTTGCCAAAAGGATTCACATATAGAGACCACAGATGACAATGAAGACTAAAACATAAACATTGCCATGTGACTCAGATGGATCCAACCATATTGGGCCTCATAAAAGGACGGAGTACCGTCCACAACCTCAACCAACCCACCCCACACCACCCCCC